>JASDQU010586349.1:0-18376 GCA_032191745.1 Picea mariana | reverse complement strand
GATGGCAGCGCTCAAATGCCAACAAGTATCCAAGTTTCAAAGGGGTTGAAGATAAATTGAAAGATGGAGTCCCAGAAACAATAGAATCATTGAGAGAAGCAGGGGTTAAGGTTTGGGTTCCTATTGGAGATAAGTAAGAAACTGTATTTACATTGGTCTTTCATGTAAGCTTCTTATTCATAATATGCAGCAGATTATTATCAATGACACCTCTAAAGAAGCTTGCAAAATCCTTTTAGCAGAGGACCCATTAAAACTGGATGATTTTCATAGAATCAATAATCGAGTGCCTTTTTCAATTTTCAAATCCCAAGCTCAGTAGTGAGAATGTTGTGTTCTTCCCCAAGTTGATGTACACTCATAAGCATCTCTTACAGTGACTAGTTGTTGATAATCTGAGTTACTTTGTCTCGTCAACATGCTACAAGAAGTGGTCAGTTTTCTTGCAAATATATTGTCCTAAAACAGTGAAACTGTCTTTGAAGCACCTATGCAACTTCTGAGGAAGGATTGTACCAGGGTTTTGTATTGGCTTTCCAACAACATTGCAAACAAGCCTTGAAGAAAATGCAAAGAGCTATGATGAAATTGAGGTCTAAATTGGCAAGGTAGAGTGATTACTATGGTTTTCATTTGGGTGTTGTTCGGTATCCACCAATTGCTTATTCCAGACCTTGCTATAGAAGACAATCTTCCAGCAAGAGCACCCTACTAAGATTCTGGATCTTCTATAAGACAACATGTGGTTATATTTGTATCTATATTTTCTAAGTTTTGAAAATTCATAAAAATATATGCTATAGGAAACAGGGTATTTCATGTGAAGCAGAGTTGTTGCAGGAAGTGCTAGGGTCTTTGTAGAACAGGTTCCTCAAATGATTTCAAGGATGCATTCAAAATTCGAGGGCACAAAAATATGAAAACAACCAATGTACATGTGGCAAGGAATTTAATAGTCAACTTCATATTTCAAGGCATAAAGGAAGCTACAGAATTTTGGAGATCAATGACAAGGAGTAGATCATTTGGCAAGTCAAATATACATCCCAGATTTCCAGGCACACAATCAGCCTTATCTAAATCAAATCAAGCATTTTTATAATTTTTTGAGCATTTCTAGATTGTTTTTAAAACCAATTAAAACCATTGCAATAACTTGATGATGTCCTAGATTTCTCTTTAGTAGTCAAGTGCAACTTTAGGGACTAATAGGCAACATGTGTATTCCTCGGATAGACCTTTCCAACAGGTTATCGTGCTCCTAAAACGGAGATCGTATGCAAAAGTTACGACCCTAGAAAGTTGATGTACTAACTTACCCAAACAGGGTCCACATGAATTTTGGCGCTTCATCTCCTAGGGTTAGGTTTTTGGATGTATAGGGTTTTTGACATCCTGTTTACTATAAAAAGTCCTTGAGAGCCTCATTGTAATCATCTTCTTATGAATGAGCACAGCTGTCACATATCTTCTTAAAGATAAGCCACCACCATTCTAGCAAACTTATTTCTGCTGCATTTTACAATTTCAGCTTATTTCCTTATTGAATAGAACCCAGTTTTATTGTATATTTGTTATTATGTGCTTAGCATATTTTGATAATAATCTGTATTCATTTTGTTTTGTTCATAAAATCTAGATCACACCTGAACCTAAAGGTTGACTTCCAATAGATGGTTGGCTCTCCCTCTGGTCATGTTGACTCCCTCTGAAGTCTAACTTCCTCTTGACAGAATTGGAAAGACTCTCATTTCCACCGGATCTTGAAGGTTGACTCCTTCTTAGTCTGCACAACCTTCAGAGTTGCATGCTCCTTGTCCTCTGTCACTTTGCTACTAATTTCCATAGCTCGCATACACTAGCCCTTTTAGCCTATATAAGTTGCTCTCTCTAACTCCAAGAACCATTGTTGTGTCTGAGCTAGATCCTATGGGCATGAACAAGACTTGTCCATCTTAGAATAAAACCGCATAGCCCTTCTCCTCAATCATTGAAATTGAGAGCACGCTTTTCCTAAGTTTTGGAACCCATATCACATTTGTCACTCTCAACACATCTCCTAAATCTATCCAGAATAACATTGTGCCAAATCCCTGCACTGCATGCTTGGTACCCATACCAATTTCCACATACAAATCTGAGTCAATCTATGTGAATTTCGTGAACAACTCTCGTGCTCCTATCATATGACACATGGCTCCATTATTTACAAACCAAGTCCCACTACCGGAAACTACACTAGAAAGGGAGGAGACCAATAAGAAATCCCTTTGAAACCTATATGTAACCACATCCAACTCTACTGATGATGTTTGTTTCTTCCTACTCCTTTTCTTCCATTGTGGACATTGTGAAGCATAGTGGGTGTTATCCCCGTTTTCTAGGGATAACTAGGAGATCATGTCTCGAGGCCCACAGGTCCTAGACATGGAGTACCGAGAGCAGGATTGACCTGAGCATGGCCCTGGAGGGCTCATCCTTCTTCTTCTTCGCTAGACTTGTCCTGTTAGCAGCAGCAGCTTCCATCACCATCGGCTTGGACTTGCATCAGAGAAGACTCTTGCTCCATGAGGTAATTGGTCCAAGGTATCATGGTATGTGCCATGTTTGATCGTTATAACTTTCTTATATATGCATCAGGTTCCTTACATTTCTGATAACTGCTTGGATCTTACACTAGTCCACTTGACCATTGTTGGGGGCATTAATGGGGTGCCCTAGCAAGCTTGTATTTATGGGTTTTGGTTAGCCACAGGGGGGATTTGCAGAGCCATCATCCGCTCCCACCATTCTATCACTTTACATCTTATCTGCCATACATCCATCCCATTCCCATAGTCCGGCCATTAGGATGACCTTTGAGGGTTACACTTTGTCTTGTGGGAAGAAGGGGCTAAAGGCCCAGGGGGTAAAAGCAACTGGTAAAAGATAAAATTCATAGGAAATAAAACCTAGAGATGTTTCGCCCAGGGATCCCTGAGAAGGCAATAAAAGGCCTCTCGATAAGAAACAAAAGGGACCCGAAGAAAAATAATAAAAACAAGACCTAGCCAAGAGGATGGGAGGTCTCATCACGAGCCGACCCATTATGTTCATAGGTATCTAGCAGTATGACGTTGCCATTATCTGGTCACCACTCCAGGGCAATGACCTTTGGTTACATGGCCAAGGGAAAGGGGGTCTCATCACGAGCCAGCCTTATCATTTCTGCGAAAATACTAGTGGGTAACACTATCAGCTCTGGTCACCACGCCAAGGCAGTGTCCTCTGGTTAGACCTTGAAGTAAAAAGAAAGAAAAAGCAATAAATAAAAAATAAAGGCAATAAAGGGGCTTGGAAAAAGTGCATCCATGACGGGTACAGCTCACCTCCTACAAAGGCACCCACGGACAACACCTACCCCTGGTCTTACTATGACTAGACATCTTTAGACCATACCACTTCATGTACATGCCTTGAATGATCTTCTGTGGAAACTTTCCTTCTCTTATGGATACCGGCCCAATAGGTTATTCTGTCTATTTCTTCGACTATCTATAGTAGATCAGTGTAATGTCTTTGAGCTCTTAGATGATATGCTAGGGATTTTATGCATGTATTTGATAAATTTAATGATGAAATATGATTGACATTGCTATGATCTCGAGGACTGATGAGCCCATGGAGGGCATAGTTTTTGATGTGCAGAACCATACCTGACGGGCAGGTACTAGTGGACCGGTACACATGGGGATATGATTAGCTCGGACCTCCATGGGGCTAAAGAGCCCATCAGATGGTTGTTGGGATGGCAGAGATAGGGCAACATTGTGATGAGCCATTGCACGAGAAGAAAGAAGGACGCTCCACCCAGGACACTTTGGCAGAGCCTGGCCTAGGAGGAATCACCCACTGTAGATGGAATGTTTGACTTTGATGGACAAGACGTCACCTGAGAGAGTTGGACATTGTCTGGAGCGTGTGGCAGTGTGTTGAGGTCATTTGGCACGTGTGGTAGCTTGGAGGAGCCCTAGAAGGGCCAACGTTTGGTTTTCTGGATGTTGTGCTTGCCCAAAAAGGGCCAACGTCTCCCTCAGAAGGGCTTGACGTCCCTCTTTTTGCTCATATTATGTCATCTTTTTAGCAGTTAATGTAAAAACAGTGTAAATTTGGTAGTCAGCCTTGTCGGTTGTTTTAATGACCTAAATTTTAATTCAAAGGTCATGGATTGGTATAAATAGAGGACGTTTTGCCTCATTTTGAATGGAACACAACTCACTCTCTTGTGAGAGATTATCTTTTAGTCTTTGTCTTGGTATTTTTGGTGTTCTAAAGGAGGCGCAACTCTTCTTGGAGGATTCTTCTTGGCATGTATGGTGTTTCTCTCATTGGAAGGTTTACAACTAGGGTTTGATGATGCATTCTTCATGATATGTAAGTGAATTTTTCATGCAAAAATTCTTAAATGAATGGTTGTAGGTTTAATCTCTTACATTTGCTATTATATTGCTTAATCTTGAAACCCTAGGTAGCAAGCACACAAGTAGGTCCTTGCTATATGTCTCCATGCTTGAGAAACTTGTTTTAGCCATTGATTAAGGAAGATATAGCCTAGTCGTCGCTACACTTATCTCTCTTTTTCTGAGTTAGCATCAAAGTATAGGTTGAATAGAGGAGACGTCCTAGGCCTAGTTAATTCTACACCTAGGGTTTTAACCTCCTAGGGTTTGAAAAGCCTTGCCCTTGCAACACTTTTCTCCCTTATATTTGTACTTTAAAGCTAGCCGTTTTGCCAAGAATATTTAGAGAAAGAGGAAGGAGCATGAGGCCTTTCTTAAGCAACACCGGAATGAGCCTCCTTCCCTTAGGGTTTTGATTCTAGGGCCCTGCCATTGCAGCACCATATAACCTAACCTTCTAGTCTTTAAATTTTGAATCCTCCTAAGAGTTTGCCCTTACTTCTGACACCATATTACCCTAAGGCACTGGTATTCTCTCCAACGTTGAGCTTGTTGTGTAAATTCATCTTTCAAACTTTCAATTTTTGAAACCCTAACTAACCCTAACGCACTAACCAGGGCTGACGTCATACCTGACGCAGCAAGCCCTCTAACCCTACAATTAATGATGACGTCATGCCTTATTTGAACTATTGTTGATAGAAAACACTGTTGGCTTGGTCATCTTGTGATAGACATTGATGAATTGGTAATTTTCATTGGCTAATTAGCAAAACGTTGACCTTCTTTGTCTATTATATTGCTTAATCATACTAACCCTAAAGGAAGTTGACGTCATCCTTAGGATATTGACGTAGCACTCTATTGTATATGAGCAATTAATAACATTTGATGCATTGATTTAATTCAAGGATTAATCATTTTCATTAGATGCTATATCATTCTAGAATTTATTGACAAGTAACATTATATTGCCATTGTCATTATTGCAAACATTGACTTCGTCAATATTTACTGCTATATATGCTCGTATATATTAAAGTTTGATAGTCATTGATTTATGAAGTATTAACCACTATTGCATGTACTAGTTTCATTGTTGTCTTGTCTCGCAAGCAGGTGCCTTTCTGTGGTTCTTCTTCACTTGACTATCTTTTGGGCGGTAATCTGTGAAAGGGAAACTTGCCTTAATCCTCTGAGCCTTTTCCTTTCGAACCCCAAATTGCCAGGGACGTCTCCCTTGGGCTTAGCCACCCTAAATAGAAAGGACCTCCCCATTGTGGTGACATTGGGTGGGGTAGGTCCCTGTTACGCCAGTTTGACCCTTATCCTCTAGTCTATAACCTAAACTACAAACTGCGATAACAGTGGGCATGCTCATGACAAGCAAAACATTTGACCTTGCTAAGGTCCTTCTTCTTCCTCTGCTTTGGAGATGTCTCTCTCCCTTTGTCCTTCTTCCAAGCATCATTTCCTATGCCCTTTGATGGGTGCCTAAAATGTCATACTTTTAGCACCCATCTATACCTTTTTGCTTACCATTTTTTGCTAATCACTTCATTTTCAATACTTCCTTTATCCAGTTTACCTTACTTATCACTAAGGTAAGAATCCTTCCCCGTATGCCATCATTAGGATATTTTTACATAATTATTAAAGGAACTTGTTACTTTCATGTACTAATATTGCCATGCAGAAGTAATACAACAAAGTGGCTACAACTTCGAGTCGTTTCATTTCCAGCATAAACCAACTACTGCAACTCTAAGTTGTTGTTATTTTGGGCACAAACCAACTGCTACAACTCCAAGTGCACTCGTCATTGTTGCAACTCCAAGTGCGCTCATCCTTTCTACAACTCTAGACAATCATTACAACTCTGAGCACACTTTATATTGTTGCAACTCTAAATAAATCCCACCAACACAGCATTCAATGTCACAATTGGCAGTCGGGAAGCAATCTTCATGGAGAAAGGTGACAAGAAGCAAGTGGGTTATTAAAGGAGAAATTGATTTACCTACCAATTCAACACACACCCGAATCTCACTAAATTCGACAGGAACAATGTAACCGAATGAACAGTCAGATTCCCATGGTTGTCCATCTGTTGCTTTGTATAATTTTAGACAGTAGTCATGTTGTATAAAAACCTCATCTTCCCCAGGGATAAAAGGGAGGAAAATATTCTAGCAATTACATTATGTTGCTATTGTACCTTTCACATTTCGGAAATATAATTTTTGTTCCTACTTTCATTTGCATGTTGATGTATTGGTGATCGTGTGATTCTGGTTTCATAGCACAGTACCTTGCCTAAGTGGGTAGATCCCCCTCCTTAGTCAAGTATTTCCTATAACAATAAGGTTAGAGACTAGTATTTTAATTATATTCAGCTTTTCTTCCTGTTTCATTGTTGTAATTTAAAATTTGTAGCATCACTTACATTTTGTAGTCGTTTTCGTGATGTGTTGTCATTCTAAATTCGTAGCATAGTTTATTTTCTATCTTTTAGCTTACTACAATTCTAGAACAATGTTGTGATTCGTGTGTGGTTTAATTTTATTGTTTTAATTTGCAACTCAATTATTGATTCAGATTTCTGTGAGATTGATCATAGATGATTCTGTGATTTTCATTATCGCAACTTGTGTCTTTACAACTTCGGTCATAACAAATTTTTTTGTTGCAACTCATAGTGTTGTAACTCAAGTTGTTGAGATTATTTTTGTGTTGCAACTCCGCTTATAGTTGCACTTTATTTTGTTTGCTTTCTGATTTTTTATAGTTGTAGTCTTCAATAGTTTGGGATTGATAGTGAATGAAAAAACACTTAATTTTTTTGCAACAATACAAGATCTTCATTATACTCAAGCAATTCACCAATAGATCATAGCATAGTTTCAATTCTCACAGTTGTGATTTCAATTTCCGTGAGTGTGATTTCAATTCTCGCAAGTGTGATTTCATTTTCCGCAAGTGTGATTTAAATTCTCGCAAGTGTGATTTCAATTTCCGCAAGTGTGATTTAAATTCTTGAAAGAGTGATTAAATTTCTACAAGCGTGAATTCAATTTTCACAAGTATGATTTCAATTCTCGCAAGTGTGATTTCAATTCTCGCAAGTGTGATTTCAATTTCCGAAAGAGTGCTTAAATTTCCAGAAGAGTGATTTCAATTTCCTACCAGCATGATATTTACTTTTCTAAAACTTAGGCCATAACATAGAATGGTGACTTAATTAAAGTATCTTGAATCTTTGAATTGTGACCTTAAAGTGCTACAACATCATAGTAAAAACAACACTACTCTTGCATAGATTGTGCACGATAGTTTTCAATTTCCATACGAGACATGGATTGGTAATTAAATGTACAACTCTTCATTTATTTACTAAGTTAATTAGAAAGTGATTGAAAATTCTGTCATTTTTGGTGTCGTTGTCGAGGAACTGTCAAAGAGAATTAGTTAATGTTAGTTGTGTGTATTTTTCATTTTAAATAGTTTGAGTGTTATGATTTCTTTTCTACCATTCACATAATGTTTTTCTAACTTTTTCTATGCCCATATCTAGAGATCAGAAAGGTAGATTTATTAGCTCTTCCAAAAAGCTAACAATGCAAGTCAATCACAAAATGGGAAGGAGCATCATCAACCAAATACATTTTCACCTACAGCAAGTTCTCTTTCCAAGAATAAGCTCGAGGCATCTCCTCAGATATCAGAGATTGTACATGGATCTCTACACATTGAGATTCCATTATCAAAGGAACAAATCAATGAGAAATATCATTCAAAATAGTTCCTTTTTCCTAAGACACCTTTCGAAGCAGAGGATAACCCTCGGAGAGAAATGGCTCATGAGATCATCAAGGAGGAACCCAGAACTTTTGGATTTCCAATCAAATAAATAGATGAAGAAACCAAGATGAAGAACATTCCTCACTCAGCTCTGCCAAACTTTCATGGGTTATCTAAAGAATATATTGATACCTTCCTCTTTGAGTTTGATGTACTTTGCAGAAGCTATGACTATGTGACAGACACCTAGAAACTGAAGCTTTTTCCTGCCACACATAATATCGTTGAGTTATGATGGTTCATGGGCCTCAGAAAGGATAGCATCCACTTATGGGACCAAATGATAAAGAAATTTATAAACAAATACCAAGACTACTGCAAGGATAAAGAAAGAAGAGAGGAAGTATTCAAGATAATGCAGCATGAAGATGAGAGTCTGGAAGATTACGTCGAGCGATTCACCCATAACCTATAGAGGGAAAAGAAAGGAGACTTGGCTCATTAAATGTGACGTGTCTTATTTCTAAGAGGAATCAAAGATGATTGTATAGAACTCCTCAACCCTATGGGCAGGGGAGACGTTTCTTAGTTAGAGTATAATATTATCGTATAACTTTGTTGTAAGTATTCCAGAGGTGCATCTAAAATGACCAAAAGGCCAATAGGCATATTGACAAGAACAGGAAAGACTGTTGGAAGTGGAGTAACGAGGGAAGAAATCAAGAACATGTTAGAGGAATTTAAAACCGATATATTTAGTTCCCTAAGCTCCCAATTAGATACACCACAGACAAAGAAGAAGCAGTAAGAAATAGAACAAGTATTGGCTATCTTTTTTCCAAAATGAAAAATGAAGCATCCAAAGAGAGAGTGTTTGTTGGATTAGATAGAATTTGGTGGAATATGCAGTGAGGACCACGCTACGCACAATTTTCCATCCTTACCAGGACTAAAGGCCATCTATCAAAAAGTCAAGGAACCAGGACAATTGTGCTACGTCTCTCAAAAGAGACCCTGGCATCCTATACCCCAAGGTGTGATCCAAAATCAATCTCAATATCTTAATTCATAGTGGACTAACCATTTCATTCAATATGATTTTCAACCATGGGGTATGCCAACACAACAATGGGTAGCTCATCCTCCTAACCAGTTATGGCAACAAGGATGGATAAATCCCACCATAGGAGCACCTCAACAACTTATGACACAGATACCCATGCAACTTCTTCCTCCTCCCCAAATGCAATCATCTACATATGCCCCCCCTCGACCACAACTACCTTCACAACCCATCTGGAAAGACTCTAACCAAGGAACAATCTTGCATTCGCATTGAATATCTAAATGAGGAGGTCCCAAATAAAGAATTGGAACAAGAAAAATCTCAAGAACCTTCAAAATCTGAAAATTCCCACCTTGATCTTCAATACCCACCTTATACTGAAAGGTTAAATCGAGAAAAATAGTTCACACAGCCTAAGTTTGATTTCTTAGGAAAACTCAAAAATTAGTGTGTCAAAATACCATTATTCCAAGCAATTAACGATGTACCTATTTACTCAAAACCAGTATGAGAAATTTGTTTGAGGAATCCTGGTAGGAAGTAAAAGGATCCCCAAACCATTCATGTCATGGGAAAACTAACAAACCTAATGATGGGGAGAGTTCTCATGGCTAAATAATATGACCCTGGAAGTTCGGTCGATAATGTGCAAATCAACAATATAGTTATTAGTAACACATTAATCAACCTTTGGGCCATCATCAATGTCATGACATGTGAGACCATGCAAGCCTTAGGTATTACAGGCCTTAGGGGAACCCCACCTGTACTTCAACTCACTGATATATCGACCATTAAACTAGAGGAAATTCTAGAAGATGCAGTGATCTATGTGGATTTGTGGGAATATAATGTTGACTTCATGGTTCTACAACCTAAAACCTCTCTAGGAAGGTATCTTATAATCCTAGGATGCTTTTGATTGGCCACTACCAATGCCTACATCGATTGTCAACCAGACAACATGACCATTTCCCATGGGACATCCACCAAACAATTAACCCTCTACCCTCCTGCCAAACCCAGCATAGACTTAGAAACACCAATTTGGGTTTATGGATAAGAGAGTGATGAAGAAGGTGAAGCCCATCAATTCCTATTCATAGATCAATAACTATCCATAAGATATAAAACATAGGATGATGAAATCAATGATTTTATAGCCTCTTCCTTAGAAGACACACATATTCTTGAGCATATTATGAAACCAAAAACTCGGGTTTCTTTAGCCTCAACAAGCATTTCACCCATCAAACATGAACCTGAATAAGAAAAATACCAAGGATCCCTCATAGATACCATAGAAATTATCCCAAGGAAAACCTTGAATATCAACCAAGGACTAACCAAACAACAAAAGGAGTGATAGGTTCAAATGTTGCAAAAGCACGGTAATGCCTTCTCCTGGGATTACCCTGACATGAATAGAATCCATCTTGACCTCTGCACACATCATATATATATTAAGGAAGGATCTAGACCCATTCATCAACCTCAGTGTCGGATGAGCCTGGCAATGAAAGACATAGTCAAAGGAGAGCTACATAAACTACTTACATCTAACTTAGTCTATCATATTTCTGATAGTCAGTGGGTCTCCCCTCTTGTCATGGTACTGACGAAAAATGGTAAATGGATAATTTGTGTAAATTATAGAGAACTAAATAAAGAAACATATAAAGATCACTTCCCCTTACCATTTATCGACCAGGTCCTGGACACATTAGTAGGAAAGAAGTATTTCTATTGCCTTGATGGATTCATTGGATACAAACAGGTCCAAATCGCCCCTAAAGATCAAGAGAAAATGATGTTCACATGTCCTTGGGGGACATTCACCTATTGTTTTCTATCATTTGGGTTATGCAATGCCCCCACAACCTTTTCAATGAGATGTTATAGGTATATTCTCCGATCTAGTTCACAATTTCGTGGAAATATATATGGATTATTTCACAACATATGGGGACAAATTTAATGAGACATTATCCATGTCAGGAAATGTAGGACACTTCCACACTAATCCTAGTATAAGAGAAGAAGAATTTAATCAAGAACGCGAATGAAAACAAGCAATCACACAGTACACCGAGATTTTACCCTGGAAACCCTTAACCGAGAAAATCAGCATTCCTTTGAGCATTTTTCTCTCTTGTTGTCTTATTCATTCAAAATAAAAGGTTACATGTCTAACCTTGGTCCACACCTAAGACACAATCGACATCATACCCTCTTGCACAAGAAAGAACAACCCTGTAGCCAAATTGGATTACATATGCATGACTAGCAACCTACACTTACGCATGCATTAACCTGCAAAAGTGCACTCTATGATCACCTAACAACAACATGCTTTACAACCTTACAACACGCCTCTTTTATAGGATTTAAAATAGAAAAAACCCTAAATATTGGTGCCCAAAAAAGGTTACATATCCATGCATATCATTGGATACAAATCCCATAAATCTCGAGATTATGTTACAGTCGACTCCAAGTCAAGTTTACCAGTCGACTACTAGTCGGCCTCCATTCAGTCTCTATTCGTTCATCTCATGCTCACACTTTGACCTCTTTTCGGTTGACTTGTCATCGATATCTTCGAATTTGACTTTACCCGGGCAACTTCCTCAACCTTCGACTTGTTGTCGATCTACCTCAACTTCGATTGTTAGTCGATTCACCTCGACTATACTTTTACTGCAAAGAATATAACAACCCAAGATTCTCCCACTTGTTGTCTTCTTTGTTGAAATGGGATATTCCTGAACTTTCTCTCACAGACCCAGGGCAGCAATGCCCATTGCCTCTCTACACCAAGAGAACTTCATAGAACTCATAGACTTGGTCAACAAGTCGGCTATGTTTTCCAACGTGTCTACTTTCTCTAGTAGCACCTTGTTACTTTCCACCATATCTCTTACAAAATGGTATTGTGCATCAATGTGCTTAGTCTTTGAATGATAAGTGGGGTTCTTTGCCATAAATATTGCGCTTTGACTGTCACAACTTACCTTCATAGCTCTCTTCCCAAACCTGATTCCTAAACACAATCTTTGAATCCATACCACTTCTTTGCTTCCATGGGTGGTTGCCATGTATTAAGCTTCTGTTGTCGAAAAAGTTGCGACAGCTTGTTTCTTGCTCATCCAACTTATTGCTCCACTAAACATCTTGAAGACATATACGTTGGTCGACCTCCATCGATCCAGATCTACATTCCAGTCGGCGTCAACAAAGCCATGTACATCCAGTTTACCACTATCACATCCAGGTCTTCCTTGGTAGCATATAGCATAGTCCTTTGTGCCACACAAATACCTAAATGCTCTCTTGATAGTTGTCCAATGCTCCTTTCCAGGTGTCGACATGTACCTTCTCAACACTTCCACTGCATGGGCAATGTTTGGTCGATTGTAGACCATTGCATACATCATACTACCAACCGTACATGCATAGGGAACACATGCCATGTCCTATACCTCTTCCTGTGTCTTTGGACACTGCTCAGCAGTAAGCCTTGCTCCCACTGGAATTGGCACCTTCACCAGTTTGCAATCCTACATGTTGAATCGTTTCAGAATTGTTTCAATATACTTCGTCTGATTCAATCAGAGATTTCTAGCAGCTCGATCTCTCTTAATCTCCATTCCCAGAATGAAGTTAGTTGCATTGATATCCTTCATGTTGAACTTGGAGGATAGTTTCTTCTTCACCTCTTTTATTGCATCCATGTTTTTTCCAATCAGCAGCATGTCATAGACATACAAAGCTATATGAAATTCCCACCTTCCTTACAATATATGCAGTGATCATCTTTTCTTCTCACAAATCCCAAACTAAGGATGTATGTGTCAAACTTCCGGTACCACATCCTTGGTGATTGCTTTAGACCATAAAGGGATCTTTTGAGTTTGCAAACCAACTCTTGATTTCCTTTTACTACAAATCCTTCAGGTTGTTTCATGTAGATTTCTTCTTCCAAGTCCCCATGTAGGAACATTGTCTTCACATCTATCTATTCTATCTCTAGATTGAATGTTGTAGCTAGAGACATCAGTACTCTAATGGAAATTAGTTTTGAAACAGGGGGGGAAATCTCACCAAAGTTGACTCCCTCAACTTGGGAATATTCTTCTCTACCAGTCGAGCTTTGAAATTCTCAACTTGACCTGCGGCATTCATCTTCTTCTTGAACCCCCACTTGCTACCGATGGGATTTCTTCCACTAGGTAACTTGATTAAATCCCATGTCTCATTCTTGTACAAGGATTCCATATCTTTGACCATGGCGTCCTTCTAGAGTTTACCCTTTGCTGAGTCAACTACCTCACCGATCGACTTGGGCTCATCGTCGATGGCAGTTAACATGAATGTGGAATAGAAGTCGGGTGGACTATACATTTCAACTAGTTTTCTTATTCTTTCTGACCTCCTTACCACTGAATTCAATTGTACACATCTCGATTGTACATTGTTCTCCTTGATGCAGGATCCCAGAGCTTATATCCTTTCATCCCTTCTTTATACCCAATGAAAATATATTTGATTGCCTTCTTGTCCAGCCTGCTCCTCTTTTCCTTGGGAACATGCACAAATGCATCACAGCCAAATACTTTGAGATCTGCCACCGCGGGCTTCTTACCATACCACACCTCATTGGAATTCGTGTCGACTAGTGTCGATGAAGGAGACATATTCACCAAATATATTGCAATCTTGACTACCTCCGCCCAGAATTCTTGTGCGAGCTTAGCACCACTGAGCATGTTCCTTTCCTTATCCATCAATGTTTTGTTCATTCTCTCAACAACTCCATTTTTTGTGGGGTATATGGTGTGTTATTTTGGCATGCTATGCCACACTGCTTACAGAACTCATCGAATTTCTTTCCACTGAATTCACCACCATTGTCGATCCTCAGCACTTTAATCCTCTTCTCTATGGTTTTCCACAAGAGCTTTAAACTCCTTAAATCTCTCGAAAACCTTTGATTTATTCCTCAGGAAATGTATCCATGTCTTCCCAGAAAAATCATCTATGAAGGAGACATAATATAGGGATCCACCAAGTAAAGGCATTGTGACAGGGCCAAACACATCACTATGCACTAGTTCTAGAATCCCATTTTCCCTTGTCACTCCATATGGGAACCTCACCCGACTTTGTTTCCCATATATACAATGTTCACAAAAGTCAACTTCTAAACCACATCCAAGAAAACCTTCGACCATACCTTTGCTTTGCATAGCTCGAATTCCAACCCATGGGCTTGTAGAGTGTTTTATGTAAACAACCATTCATCAATTAAATGAGGAAAACCCATATTGGTTGTCAATTACAAGCCTTTAAATAAAGTATTGCAAGCCCTTAAGTATCCAATGCCCAATAAATCATCCCCACTCCAAAAAATCATAGCATGCTCCATATGCAACAAGTTTGACCTTAAGTTTGGCTTTTACCAGATAGGCATTATTCCCTTTGACAGATATAAAACAACATTCATTGTTCCACATTGGCAGTATCAGTGGAAAGTGATGCCTTTTGGATTAAAAAATTCTCCAAGCAAGTTCCAAAAGTGAATGGAGGATATTTTTAGACAGTACCCTGTATTATTGTATATATTTATGATTTTTTGATATGTTATCTTCAATAACATCTAAATCCTTTGCAGGTGTTCTATGACCTTGTTTTTAAACATGGTCTAGTACTATTGAAAAAGAAGATGGATATTGGCAAGACAGATATCAAATTTCTTGGCTTCAAGATCTCAAAAGGTCAAGTTATTCTACAAGATCATATCTCGCAGACATTCAACTAATTTATAGATATACTAGCTGTAAATGTGTTGAACCTACACAGAATAGATCTAGCTAGCAAATGACATACACAATTTGCAGAGAAAATATGAGAAAAGAGAAGCAAGAGAGAAAGAATGGAAGAATTCTCATTAACCAAATGAATGAATGATAATTTATACATGATATACTTTGTATAACTCAACTAATGCGCACTGGAGGATAATCCAATGCACCATAGTGGTGGTCTAGAGTGATATGGACACACACCGGCAGTTATGGGAGTAAACTGCCACCTAGTCTAGTCTCTCAGGCAGTTACGGGAGTTAACTGCCACCTAGTCTGAGTTAACTAGTCTCCCAGTCTTCAATTAACTGACTAAAATAGAGTGAAGTGAGGAGGAGACTAGGGAATCATTAGTAGTGTGATATTCTGGTGATAACCCCAAGGACAATGTGCATTAGCTGGTGATGATCCCAATGTGGCAACTAGACTCCACTCAACTGATCAAACTGAAGTGTGAACTGAAGATAATATTCTCGCTGGACTATAGGATACTGAATAATGACTAGTGAACATAGGGAAAACCTTAGGAAAAAGAATTCCTAGGTGTTTGTGAAGTATCTCCAACACTAGCAAAAAAATTTCATCTTCAATGTTTTCTAGGAAGCCTAAACTATATTTGGCCTTTCTATAAAGGCCAGGTATAAGACATAAATCTGCTCCAACAGAGACACGGAAATAATCCAATAGCCTGAAATCCAACAATGACCATGGCAGTACAACATATCATAGAAAAGGTAAAATCATTGCCACCACTCACACTCCTCACCGGTGATGGGAAATTAATAATTGAAACAGATTCTTCAGCATAAGCATTTGGTGGAGTCCTCATTGAAAAATTCAAGAACCAAGAATAAATATGTGTTTATGCATCTGACACCTCTAAAGGGCCAGAGCGCAATTATCCCTCTAGTCATAAAGATGTATTAGCAGTCAAGAATCATATTCAACATTTTCAACTCTATCTGAAACCTGTTCATTTTATTGTTAGATCTGATCTAAATATTCTAGAAGGGATGCTAAAAAATGATAAATTGCTTATCGAGAATAGTTCCAAAATTATCAAATGGTTTGTATGGCTAGATAACTTTGAATTTGAAGTTAAATGTAAGGCATGCTATTTAAATTGTTTCGCAGATATGTTGACGAGAGAACAAAACCAACCTCTACTAGCAATGTTCACTAGATATCCAAAGAAAGGAAAAGTTCAAGTCACCGGAGAACGAGAAATTGCTAAAGCCAACATAAGAATTAAAGAAGCGTTAAGACAAAAAGAAATCCACAAGATTATAGAAGCAGTCCAAAAGAAGAAAGAATAAAGAGACAAAATAAATGCTTAGTTGGTTACGATGGAAGCTCTAATGGAAAGAGATAAGTTTCTAAAAGAAATAACCAGAGAAAAGGTGAATGAATATCTTGATACCACTATTATAGAAGTATAAAAGGCCCTCCCTTAAAAATCCAAATTCTTGAAAAATGGGAGTGCACCACCTTCTTTGGCCTAATCCAAGCAAGATAAAGATTATCAAATTGGAAATATGAAACCTGGACTACTTTTGATGATAACAATCTTTATTATTGTGATATAGGTTCTTTCACATTGTCAAGAGACAATGATAAGATTATTCTTCAGCTAGTGAAAGAACAAGGTGAACTTATTATTTGTGTAGATCTTATCAATTTGATTCGCCATGAATGGACTAGTTAGACCAAAGTCCTTTCATAAAAATTTTGTCCCATAGAAGAATGGATGTAAAGGAAGTTTAAATTCATTCATAAGTTGGGTTAGCGCTCAGTAAACTTCGTTCGACTGAGGAAACGAATGACAGAGGCAACCTACAAACCAACTTTGAGGCCTGAAACTAGCCTTTCGGAGCTGGAGAGGGATCTCTCTGGAGACTTCGTCTCTGTACAGGATATAACTTTAAACTCTGGGCTATATTTAACACCTTTAAACAATATTTTCTGATTCTATTGGCGAAAATAAGAAAGACCTTGGGCTATGGAGTCGATTTAAGAAAACGATAGAAACAAATGACTCGGTGACTGAACTCGAGAGGATAAAGGCTAAATGAGAAACAGTATTCAGTTAAAAATCGTTGTGTGTGGTGAGAGAAAAACACATGAAGCAACTCGGAGCACCGTTGGGGATGAATTCGGAGTTAACTTAGAAGAAACACAGTTTGTCTAAATGGCATGAATCTAGAGCATTGCGCAGTGAATTCTAGATTCAAAATCACGTTCCAATTTAGACAGAAATTACAAATGTGAATATAAAGAGCACAGGAAAGCACATACGCAAAGAAAGAATACAATACATCAGACTGCCACCGTTAGAATCTTTTCATCAAAGCTTCAAGACTTTTGCATTAAGTTTCAATTGGATCAAAAAACTACAATCAATAGTCATTGTCTACACTATTTTTCCAACCAACCTGGCTTACATTGAAAAGATGGAATATATAGAAAAGGGTGTGTCGCTTGGGCTACCCTTCGCTCTAACTACTATCCATAGAAACTAGGTTTCGACTACTCTCTGTCAGATGGCTCTTCGAATGGCATTTTGCTAAAAATAGAAACTGATTGTACTCAACCGCATCATAGTTGCTCATCTTTGTCGCAGCGTTTCAGTCATCAGCAAGATCTCGTCGTTAGAGACTGATGTGTTGATGCTTTCCTTTGAAAGGGCATCTGGACAATCAAGTGTTCTGTCAGCCTCCTACCACACATTGTAACGGCCATGATCTTTGTCGTGTGATCATTTTCTAGTGCGTGCATGTGGCGGGTGATTGCAGACCGTTGCAGGTGCCTCCAAAATGATGACCGCAGCTAGGGAACAATGCCTCTCTTCAAGCTGTCACACGTCTAACGTACACCTGTCCTTCACAATGGATGAGATTCCATCGTTGCGCATCGTATGTTTTCTACGTGAGTATCTGTCAGAGTCCAAGTCTATGACACGTCTGAGGAGACAAAAAACGGAGTTAGTCGATCATACGTCTGGTCTCGTTTGCAATTTGGATACTCGAAGCTTTCTCTTGAGAGACCAATTTCTCCTTCTCAGGTTCATCACTTGCCTTTGCAGAACCGCATTCCCTTTCATCTTCTTCTGCGTGCTTTCCAAAGCTGTGCGGACTTTCTCCATGGCCGCACATTCCCTGAAATATTTTTCATTCCTTTCTTTCAATACCATCTGTGTTTCGTGCAAT
>JASDQU010586348.1:904-11732 GCA_032191745.1 Picea mariana | reverse complement strand
CATCTTCTATTACTCTGTTCTGCTTCTATATTCTACTCTTTCTCCTGCTGTGCACTCTGATACCTCTGTTCATCTTCTCTTCTTCCTTTATACTCTGTGCTGTCTCTGCATGTTATACACTTCACCTATGATCTCCAGTTTAGGTCCTGTACACAGTCACATTTGACCCACATGCAAAACTCTCGAGAAAACACACACACTCTTCTCTATTCTGCATGTCTTTCTCACCCAAATCCTCTGCTAGATCATCATCACAAATCTTCGTATTCTATGGTGGTTATACTGAATCTGTTCATCATCAGTGGCCGTTATCCAAATATTCTTTGGCTTCTCTATCAGTTACAACCAGTCATTTTTGGCTTCTTTGGCTTCTAAGTCCCTTCCTTCATGTTACCATCGACGGTGACCATACGCCTAACCAACAGGTGCTTCATGACTCACAACTTCAAGAATCTTGGTATGAGACATCTTGATTCTCCCAACTCTTGATATCCGAAGTGGAGCCTAGCAATGTGTTATCTCCTCCCTTAACCTTCACTGATGTGACCATGGATGTGACCACAAGCCTAACTTCTGATCACTTCGTGATCTCGGTGTATCGAGTGCTAGCTCCTTCTTTCGAAATGACCTTGGGAGATGATCTCACATGACCAAACGATTGTGGGCACGACCAAAGGAAGTTTGAGGGTGACCCACTTTTTGCCCCGCAATTCACTACAGAGCTCCACGGATGCCTTTGGCGATACGTGGTTTTGATTGTGGCCCACTCAAGAAAAATCAAGACCCGAGCATGTTCTGGCCCCACAATTGAGCATGACCATTGATCTCCAATCCCTTGGCGATGCTACTCGATCAATGACTGCTATCTGTCATCCTTTCCTCCTTCCACGTGTGATCCCAGATCTCCATGATTCCTCGACATGTAGCTTCCTTCCAAATCAATGGCTACGATTGATTTCGTGATCGAGGCTTCGGGGGTTTCAACTCTCAAAACCTGCTTTCCTTTGTACGTCAATATTCCGGAGTTGACAATCCACTGACACGTGTCCCTCTCGGATTAACGGTTGAGATCTGCTTCGGGTCTCCTGACTCCGGAGATTTCAAAACTTAACTTATCATTTCTTCTGACTAGATATCTTCCAAAATGGAAGATCTGATGACATCTGTTCTCTTTGATCCAACAACTATCCTCCGCTTAGGGACTTCGCCCTTCAACATTCTCATATTTCGGCCCTTTGCAAATTTGACCTTTGGTACTTCAGAGATTTTGTCATTTGTTGGTGGTAAAACTCCTGAAGCAAATCTCCCAGAGTGACGTAACATTACACACGTCACCTGTTGACTTGGCACGAGCCGAGTGGTTTCCACATGTAACTCGCTGACGTGGTTTTCCACATGTCCTTGCTGACATGGTCTACCACATGTCCTTGCTTGTGTGGTTTGCCACATGTCCTTGTTGACGTGGTCTGCCACATTTCCTTGCTGACGTGGTCTACCACATGTCCTTGCTGATGTGGTCTGCCACATGCCCTTGCTGATGTGGTCTACCACATGTCCTTGCTGAGGCTTACTTTGGGTATTTACCTGGAGTCCACATATTTACGCCACGTCTCTTCTAGATCAGACAACCCAGATCCACTTCGGATGATCCGACACTTGATATTTACTCCGGATGATCTGATGGCTGAGATCTATTTCGGATGATCGGACGATTGAGATTTACTTTGGCTCTCTGGGCTTCAGGGATTTCAAATCTCAAACTGAAACTCTCGAAGTGATTTCTCTGGAGTGTAACCTCCTCACATTTTTAGACCCGAAATGAATGTTGTTCGTTGATCAAGATCTTAGATCAATGAATCGATCTGTCTGCGATGTATCTTTGCCTTGGATTAAATCCAACGACTCTCCATATTTTCTTATCCTATCCTTCCATTTATTTCGATCTGACGGCTGAAGGAAATTTGGGTGATCAAGATCTCAGATCTCAGCCCTTTTTTATCTTATACTTCCACTTAGATCAATCTGATGACTGCCGAAAATTCAGATGATCGAATTCTTAATCGTTTTTCCTTGCTTATCATATCCTTCCATTAATTCAATCCGATGGTTGTTGGTCCTCTGGATCGGTGATCCAACGACCATTTTCGCTCTTCCTCCTGAGCTTCTGATCTCTCCAAATTAGAAGGTTTTCTAAGTGTTCACGGGTCTTGACCTTTTCTCCTCCCGCGAGTCCGTCTCTTGGACCTCATCTGCACTTCTGGAAACCACTCTCTTTTGAGCTTTCTCATCTTCTGCGCTCTCGAGGTTTGCTTCATTGCTGTTCTTTCCATCAATGACAAGCACATTCTTTGTGTAAACATGCCAACAATATCCCCCTTTGGCATTGATGGCAACTCTGAAAGGATGCACTACTCTGCTTAGACCTCCAACTGTAGCATACAGACAACACCTTCCCCCCCCCCCTTTGAAATCAATGTCAAAGAAAACAAGGAGTGACTCTGTGCTCCCCCTGATCAGATATACCAGGAGAAATCTCCCTGATCAGATAGAATGTTTATCTTGATAATGGGGTCACGCCCAACTTCTGGCGTAGATACTCAAACTGAGCTTTTGCAAGCGGTTCAATGAAGATATCAACAATCTGATCTTTGGATGCAATATAATGCAAAGAAACAACAACGTTGGTGACCTGTTCCCTCAATAAGTGATACTTCATGGGTATATGCTTGGTCTTGGAGTGAAATACAAGATTCTTTGACACACTAATTGCACTAGTATTATCACAATGAATTGGGATTGGTGCAGTATATTTTAACTCCAAGTGTGCAAATGTCTGAATCATCCACAATACTTGGGTACAACAAGTGGAAGCTGCAATGTATTCAACTTCTGTAGTTGATAAGGAAATGGAACCTTGCTTCTTGCTCAACCATGCTACAAGGTAATCTCCTAAGAAGAATGCACCTCCACTTGTGATTTTCCTTTCATCCACGCAGTTAGCCCAATAAACATCTGAATAGATTGATAGTTGAAAATTCTAATTCCTAGGATACCATAGGCCATAGTTCATTGTTCCTTTCAAGTATCTGAATATTCTTTTGACAGCTAGCAAATGACTCTGTTTAGGTGTAGCCTGATACCTTCCTACCATTCCAACAACATGCATTATGTCTGGACAAGATGCTGTGATGTACAATAGGCTGCCTATCATAGACCTATATGAATTTTGATCAACATTAGGTGAGTCATCATCCTTGCTTAAGTTGCATTCAGTGAACATAGGTGTAGAATCTTCCATTTGAAACCTTTTCAACATTTCTCTTATATATTTCTCCCGAGAAAGAAATATTCCTTCATACCTCTGAGTAATTTGTAGACCAAGAAAAAATGGTAGTATCCCTATCATAGACATTTCAAACTCAGACTGCATGGCAGAAGCAAACCATTGTACCAATGAAGCATTATTTCTTCTGAAGATGATGTCATCTACAAATACCAACACAATGAGCAAATCATTACTCTCTGTTTTGATATATAAATTGATGTCAATTGTTCCTCTCTTGAACTCTTTGTCTTGAAGATACTTATCCAGTCTGTAATACCAGGCACAAGGATCTTGTTTCAACCCATATAAGGATTTTTTGAGCTTGCAGACAAAGTCAGGTTTATCTGATAGTTGCAAACCCTCTGGTTGTTCCATATAGACTTCTTATTTTATATCTCCATTTAGAAAAGATGACTTGACATCCATTTGATAGACTTTAAACTGTTTATGACAAGCATAGGCAAGAAACATTCTAATAGTTTCTAATCTTGCTACGGGCACAAATGTTTCATCAAAGTCCAGCGCTTCTATTTGAGCATATCCTTTGTAGACCAATCAAGCCTTTTTTCTTACAATATTTCCTTTCTCACTCATCTTATTTTTGTAGACCCATTTGGATCCTATTACATTTTTATTTGCTGGCCTAGGAACGAGTTCCCAGGTGACATTCTTTTCAATCTGGTCCAGTTCCTCATTCATTGATTTTAACCAATTTACGTCTTTACTGGCTTCATTAAAGTTCTTGGTTTCCACCATGGATATGAAGGCTATATGTGATTGCTCGGTGTATTTAATTATCCTTCTCTTGGTTTGTACATCTTTGTCTTTCTCACCAATTATCTGACTTTCGGGATGATTCTTTTGAGTAATTATGGAGGAAGGATTTGATACCGATTGCTGTCTTGACTCTTCTTGTCTGGGTGTCTCTTCTTCACCTGATTCATCATCTTCTTGTGACTATGAAATTTACTGTTCTTCATTTTCATTATTCTCATCATCTTTTTCATCTGGCTTAGTGCTTATTCTCTGCTGATCTTTTACAGGAGCTTCTTCATCAATTCGAACATCAATACAATCTACTAATTTATGCATTATTTTGTTAAATCATATGTATCCTTTACTGTTCATTGCATATCCTAATAATATACCTTCATCGGCTCTACTATGAAATTTTCCTAGACGATCATCATTATTCTTGATGTAGCATTTAATTCCAAATACTTTGAAGTGCTTGATTGATGCAGGTCGACCAAACCACAACTCATATGGAGTTTTATCATTGTTCAGCCTTAGATGCACTTTGTTTAGAATATGAATAGCCGTGTGGACAACTTGCACCCAGAAGGTTTGTGAAATGTCCCTTTCACTCGTCATAGCCCTTGCCATCTGCTGAACTGATCTATTTTGGCATTCTACAACTCCATTTTGTTGAGGAGTACCTGGAATAGTATATTCTCTTTTAATTCCATGTCTGTCACAAAATTCTTTGAAATATCTTGACATAAATTCTCCTCCCCTGTCTGAGCGAATTGTCTTTAATTTCCTTCTTTTCTAATTCTCAGCTAACGCCTTAAATTTTTTGAACTTCTCAAACACATCAGATTTTTCCCTCAGAAAGGAAACCCACGTAAGTCTGGAGAAGTCATCAATGACTAGCATAAAGTAACATTGTTCTCCAGTTCCTTCCTTTCGCGATGGTCCACACAGATCCATATGAACAATTTGAAGTGGTTTCTCTGAAGATGTGAAACTCTTTGATTTGAATTGAGCACGAGTCAGCTTCCCCATTTGACAGGATTCACATACATAGTTATTAGGCTTAGATATTCTTGGAAGGTCTTTCACAATGCCTTCATTATTCAGTTTGACAATATGATCAAAATTCAGGTGTCTAAGCTTTCTGTGCCATAACCAACTTTCATCAAATTTGCTCAAATGACATTTCTCCTTATCTTCCTTCAGAACATATACATTGTTTTTAGTTCTAACCCATTTTGCAATCAACTCTCTTGTGTTTACTGTCTTTATTTTACAATTCTTGGCAGTGAAAGTGACTTCACATCCTCTATCACATATCTGACTGACACTAAGAAGATTATGCTTTAAACCATCAATAAATAATACATCTTGATCTTTGATTCTTCCATTACTTAAGAGTACTAGACCTTTACCTCGAATCTTTCCTGGAGCATCATTTCCAAAGGTCACACTCCCTGATTTATTTTCTTGAGTAATAAGAACTTAATTTTGTCACCTATCATATGACTGGAGCATCCGATGTCAATATACAAGGGGTCTTTTTTTCTTTGAGATGACAACACTAATCCACACTTGTTATCTTCTTTCTTCTTCCAAACCTTGATGTTTTCAACTCTATGATTTGAATCTAGATTATAGTTTTTTAAGCGACAATCTGCAACTTTATGTCCATAATTATGGAAGATGTAACATTCTAGTTCATTGAACAAAGGATCATAACGATTGTTATGTTTAATCTGCGTCCTTTTACCAACCATCACATGATTTGTAGTCTGTGGTTGTTTGTTACTTGGTTGTCTCATTATTTGTTGTGGGAGATATTTATTCCTTGGCTGTCTTGATTTAGATCTTAAAGAACAATTTAGATCTTTGTGGCCAAAGTTAGAGCAATAAAAACAATATCCATAGAAAAAATATTTGTACCTGGAAAATGGCTGTCTCCTTTGAGTAGGTCAATTTCTTCCATGCTGATGATTTCCTTGAGTAGAGGGTGTTTTATTTCTTTGTTCTAAAGATTCAGTTCTGGTATCCTGCTTGGCGACTAGTTCTCTTCCTTTGTTTCTGCAGGTTTGTTGTTGTCAATGGTTGTAGATTTGACAAACTTGATGGATTCTTTGTTGCTTGGCTGACCACTACTTGATCCCTCTTCATAACCCAAACCAGTTTTCAACTTTGAATTCCTTTGTTGATTCAGAATGGAGGCTAATCCTTCCGAGGATTTAATACTTGTTGGATTCTAATGATATAAGGCCTAAAATTTCTCTAGATCCTTTCTGACAGTCACTACTTCAGCTTCCAATTTTTCACCTTTTGTTTCGGCTTCCTTCAATTGCTATTTGAGGATGTCTTCATTCTTCTTAACTTCTTCCAACTTATCCTTCAACAGAGCAATTTCTTCAAATGGTTCATTGCATGTTTTCTCATACCTGAGCAATAACTATTTTTCTTTTCTTTTCTTTTCTCTGAGTCTATCAATCTCTTCCATGGAACTGACAAGTTCTCCTTCAAGATATACTACTTCTTCACAATCAGTGAACTCCCTTCCCGTATCTTCAGTGTTTAGATATTCTAAATCTATTATCATGATATCATTTATTTTATCTTCAATAGAAGAGCCACTTCTTTCATCATCTGAGGGATCACCATCATTGTTTACACAAAGGATTTTCTTCTTAAAAATATTCTCTTTATAGACCTTCTTGTGTTTGTTCTTCTCTTCATTGTCATATGTTTGATCCTTTATTTTGTGAGGAAACTTATATGCAAATTGACCTATCTTACCATAGTTGAAACATTTGAAGGGCAGTTTACCTTTGTATTTTTCTGATCCTTTCTTCAGTCTTCTCACAAAATTTGCTTCAATCTCATCTATATCAGAGTCTGTGTTTTTATCTACTTTAAAAGATGCCTCTATTGTAGTGGATTTACATTTGGTGATTCTCATTTCATAGGCAATTAGGGTTCCAATAAGTTGATCTAGTGTCAACATTTTGAGATCATCTATTTCCTCTATAACAGAGACCTTTGAGTTAAATCTATTAGGAAGAGATATTAATATTTTATGGACTAGAAAATATTCATCTATCATTTGACCTAGGCCTTTCATAGTCTTGACAAGTTCTTCTATACGTAAGAAGTACTTACTGATAGTTTCTTCTTCATCCATCTTTAACTACTCAAATTTCAGTCTGTGAGTTTGAAGTTTTGCGTCTTTCACCTTTTCATTACCTTCATAACTACTTATCAGTTTGTCCCACATAACTTTTGCTGAATCACAGTGCATGACTTTGACAAACTTGACTTCAACAAGTCCACTGAGGATGGCATTCATTGCTTTTGCATTAAATCTAAACTCCATATTATCATCTTTTGAGGCCAAGACTACAGGCTTCACATATCCCGTTTCAACGACATCCCAAACATCAGCACCCAAAGACATTAAATGTGTTCTCATTCTTATTTTCCAGAAGGCAAAGTTTGCTCCATCAAACATAGGGGGTCTATTAGTTGAAATTCCATCATGACTAGTCATGTTCAAGCTTATGGATCTACCTTTGATTAAAGGCACTGACTCTGATACCAATTGTTGGAAATATAACTGAGAGGGGGGGATGAATCAATTATGTATATAAGCTTGAAAATTTTCCTGTTATTTTATGATTCTTTCTAGATTATTATTTACTATGTTATTGATAACTTAACATGCATAGATATACAATATTTGATCAATCACACAGAATACACAGAGACACTGATTTTCATGAGGAAACCCATAAGGGTGAAAACCTCTTCTTCTTAGGATGTCGATCAAGCTCCAACTTTCATGTACATCACAGTCTTTGAGATCCAACTCAAATATGAGGCTACAACCTCTGATAGTGAGCTACAACTTGCAGATCACACCAACTCATAGATTTCTCTAGCACCAGCTAGATGGAAGCACCAACTCCCAATTTTCTCTAGCACCCACTAGATGGAAGCACGAACTCCCAAAATATCTTCTAGCACCAACTAGAATTTAGAGGATTGCAATCCTCCCTAGGACCACCCTAGCACCCTGATTAAATTTTACAAAATTTTACTTGCTCTGTCTCTGATATGGTCTGTTACAGATCCATGTCTCCTCTGCCTCTTCTAGCTTCTATTAATCTATTCCGCTTCTATATTCTTCTCTTTCTCCTGCTTTGCACTCCGATACCTCTATTCATCTTCTCTTATTCCTTTATAATATGTGTTGTCTTTGCATGCTATACACTGTACCTCTGATCTCCAGTTTAGGTCCTGTACATGGTCACATTCTACTCACATGCATAACTCTCGATAAAACACACACACTCTTCTCTGTTATGCATGTCTTTCTCACCCAAATCCTATGCCATATCATCATCACAACTCTTCATCTTCTCTGGTGGTTATAATGAATTTGTTCATCATCAGTGGCCATTATCCAAAGATTCTTTGGCTTCTATGGCAGTTGCAACTCTTCATCTTCTCTGTCAGTTACAACCAATCATTTTTTTCTTCTTTGGCTTCTAAGCCCCTTCCTTCACGTGACCATCGACGGTGACCATATGCCTAACCAACAGGCTCTTTATGACTCACGACTTCGGGAATCTTGGTATGAGACATATCGATTCTCCAAACTCCCGATATGCGAAGTGGAGCCTAGCGATGTGATAGATCCTCCCTTAACCTTCGCTGATGTGACCATGGCTGTGACCACAGGCCTAACTTCCAAGCGCTTCGCGATCTCGATCTAGCGAGTACTAGTTCCTTCTTTCGATATGACCTTGGGAGATGATATCATGTGACCAAGCGATTGCAAGCGTGACCAAAGGTGGTTTGAGGGCAACCTGCTTTTTGCCCCGCAATTCACTACATAGCTCCATGTATGCCTTTGGCGATACCGTGGTTTTGATTGCGGACCGATCAAGAAAAATTAAGACCTGAGCATGTTCTGGCCCCACAATTGAGCATGATCATTGATATCCAATCCCTTGGAGATGCTACTCGATCAACAACCACTATCTGCCTTCCTTTCCTCCTTCCATGCGCGATCCCAGATCTACACGATCCGTCGACACATAGCTTCCTTCCAAATCAACGACTACGATTGATTTCGTGATCTAGGCTTCGAGAGTTTCAACTCTCAAACCCTTCTTTCCTCCATATGTCAATCTTTCAAAGTTGACAATCCACTGACATGTGTCCCTCTTGAATTAACGGTTGAGATCTCCTTCGAGTCTCTGGACTTCGGAGATTTCAAATCTCAACTTCTCATTTCTTTTGATTGGATATCTTCCGAAATGGAAGATCTGCTGACATATGTCCTCTTTAATCCAATGGCTATCCTCCAATCCAGGACTTCACCCTTTTACATTCTCAGATTTCAACCCTTCACAACTTTGGCCCTTCATAACTTCGGCCTACGAGACTTCAGAGCTTTTGTCATTTTTTGGTGGTAAAACTCCAGAAGAAAATCTCCCAGAGTGACGTAACATTACACACGTCACCTGTTGACTTGTTACAGGTTGAGTGGTTTCCACGTGTCACTCACTGACGTGGTTTGCCACATTTTCTTGCTGATGTGGTCTACCAGATGTCCTTGTTGACCTGGTCTGCCACATGTCCTTGCTAACTTGGTCTTCCACATGTCCTTGAATCAGACGGTTGAGGATTACTTCGGGTCTTTACTCGGAGTCCATATATTTACACCACGTCTCTTCTAGATCAGACGACCTAGATCCACTTTGGATGATCTGACACTTGATATTTACTCCAGACGATATAACGACTGAGATCTATTTCAGATGATCGGACGATCAAGATTTACTTTGGCTCTACGACTCTCCAGGCTTCGAGGATTTCAATTCTCAAACTGAAACTCTCGATGTGATTTCTCCGGAGTGTAGCCTTCTCACATATTTAGACTCAAAACAAATGTTGTTCGTTGATCAATATCTTAGATCAACGTCTCAATCTATCTGCGATGCAACTTTTCCTTGGATTAAATCCAAAGGCTCTCCATCTTTTCTTATCCTATCCTTCCATTTATTTCGATCCGATAACTGATGGAAATTTGGGTGATAGAGATCTCAGTTCTCATCCCTTTCTTATCTCGTCCTTCCACTTAAATCAATCCGACGACTGACGAAAATTCATATGATTGAATTCTCAATTGTTTTACCGTGCTTATCGTATCCTTTCATTAATTCAATATGATGGTTGTTGGTCCTCTTTATCGGTGATCCACGACCACTGTCGCTCTTCCTCCCGAGCTTCTAATCTCTCTGACTTAGAAGGTTTTCTAAGTGTTCACGGTTCTCGACCTTTGCTCATCCTATGAGTCTGTCTCTTGGACCTCGTCTGCACTTCTGGAAACCACTATCTCTTCTGAGCTTTCTCATCTTGTGCACTCTCGAGGTTTGGTTCATTGTTGTTCTTTCCATCAATGACAAACACATTCTTCCTGTAAACATGCCAACGCTTAGATCCAACACATTCAGAGGAATAATGCACCCTAGGTTTGATTATTGTGATTTGCATCTATTTGTTATAATATTATTTTGACCTCATGACTATCTAGGTTATATGTTGAATGTTAATGTTTTATGTCATTATTATAGTTCTTTGCATTTCAATAGATCACTGAGAAATACACATTCACAAGAGACACAACATTTATCCTGGGAAACCCTCTAGGGGAAGAAAACCCAGCAAAAACTTCCTTATCATAAATTTCCA
>JASDQU010586347.1:88515-101760 GCA_032191745.1 Picea mariana | reverse complement strand
TTCAAAATAGGAAATACCAACTAAGTTGGTAAAGTGGTATTCATTGTACATGAATTGAAATTTTGGTTGCAATCAAGCTAGTAGAAAATTATTGGAACAATATTCAAAACTTATGTTTATGTTTTCAAAATTCCAAAACAAACATAACACATTTCAATATCCCTCTAAAAATAAAAAAATTATCAAGCAACAAGTAACAAGTCACAAAATCTCACTCTTCTTTAGAATCTAGATAAATTGTGATTTTTCCCAATTGTTTGTTGTCCATGATAGTTGTTTTTAATTTATTTTTTCTACATACATCTCTTGTGTTTTCCAAAGCTACAAGAATTTACCGTTTTTGTGTCTCACATTTTAATGATGGATCCCCAAAAACCCTTGAAGTCGTCGTTTCTTCAAGCATAATTTAGGATCTCAAATAGATATCATAGACCATAAGCATGAATGGATGCTTCCTTAATATCTTGAACTTAAGGGGATTCATTTAGTATCCTATAATATATTAAGTTAGTAAATAAAAGAGTCTATTAATGCACATCAAACTAGCTAGTTTATGAAGGTCAATAAATTGTTATCCCAATGTAAGAAAAGAAAGTGCCAATAATGTTTTTAGAAGTTCAAAGGAACACATTAACTAATTAGTTGAACCAAATACCACCAACACCACAACTAGTCCATGATGGAAAAAAATGATATGCACAAAATCACCTTAACCTTCTTCTTAACTAAGTGGTAGCATTAATGATCCTTTTCAAACTACTCAAGTATGAACACCATATAAATGTGTTAAAGCACTGGAATTTTATCGAAAATAAAGGGATAAAAAATTCCAATGTCAATTCAACTGGCCTAACCATAAATGAGGAGAAGGATCCAAGAGGAAAAGTGTTTTCATGAGATGACATTGATGATGTAAAGCTCACTAATATTCAATATGGTCACACACAAGGCTTTATTCTTGAAAATCATGCCAGATTAATGGAATGTGCTTCAGAAAATGAACCCATCATCCAATCGGTAGGTAAAGAAGAAAGATATGTTTCACAATATACCAACCTCACATACCAATTTCAATATCTTAGGTGAAACATATTTGATAGCACAACATAGAATTATGTAGGATCCAATGATCCTTTTCCAAACTACTTACCTTGAACCTTTATTAAGTGTGCACAAAAGAATACTTACAAAGTTGGGAAATCATATCAGTTCTAATATGTCGAGAAAAGTGGATATGGAAGGCATCATTTAACTAGATAGAAATCTCAAATTGAAGTTTATAGTCCTAAATAATCAATGGAATTATTCTTCAATTTCATTTCTTTGTGTTAATGCAAGGTTAATAGTTTATCTTGACACTGAGTTGGAATTCAATACCCTGTCTAATTTACGAAGGTTTTTCTCTCCCATATTGAGCGTAAGATTAAATTACTTGTGGCAATAAAAAGTTCATCAAATTCACCATTTTAGTAACACTGCTGACTTCAAAATTGTTATCAATACCCAAATACCCATTAGATGGTCCCTGTATAGAATATGTTGTTATGGGGTAAACTCACACTAATTTTGAGGTACCCCTTATTTAGCATTTGAAATCTAAGAAGATGAATCCACAATATGTGTAAACAAGGAATACGTGGATAGAACAACCCCATTAATTTGTTGAGTCTACTCTTTCACATAAGGAAGTTTTTATGAGGATGTTTTTTTAACCATATAATTGCTACTAGATTATCCTTCTGTTTACAAGTTCTTATAAGAAAAGGTCCATTCAAGAAGAATATTCAATGGTGTCTCAAGGGTTGAAGGGAGAGTGATGGTAACACTGCTTCAAAAACTCTAAGATTAAGTTCAGAACTGATATCATGACAAAGGATATGCATGTGCATGAATTGTAAATTTTGAGTAACCTTAATTAATGAAAGATAACATGTGAAATGGCGGAAGTTGTAATTTCAAAAATGAATATTTGGCCTCAAGAAGGTAGATAAATTTTCATGGATATCTCATGAGTGAAGAGATGGGAAGATTGCATGAAAGTGTCTTGTCCATCATCACCTTGAACCAAGCCCAAATAACAAGGAGTCTCTATATGCTTGGATGTGTAACTCTTGTGTGGAATTTGTCATAAATTCCATTGAAAGTTAATGTGGAGCCCAATATCTCTAAAATTTAATTGCATGCTTCATGGGGACATAATCGCTACAAAATTTGTGACTCTCATTCTTGTATTATTTCCTATCCTAACAGTACTCAATGATCATGGAGTATCCAAGTAATTGGAAACCAAGAGTTGCAAGAGGTAATGAAGGTAAATATACTAGATAAGGAATAGAGGGGTGCACCATTTCTAGTGAAACAAATCTTGGTTTCCATCCAAACCAATAAGCCAATAGGAACATGAAAGCCAAGGAACAAGAGTGACCCCATAAATGAGAAGAAATCATGCAGTTGAGATTATGACCCATATGGCCCATGTAATGGCCCTTAATTGCTCATTAATGAGCAAGATACAATCCATGGGATAAATTTCCCTAGTATATTGGTTGTGTTGTGGCTGCAACAACCCCCCTTTTTTTCTACTTTTTCTTTTGCAAGTGAAAGGAAAAGGGTCCCCTACTAAAATTTTGATCATATTGCCTAATCCTCTACTGTTCGAGCCTATGCTATTTATTTCCCTATATTGAGGGATTTTTGGGGTTCTATCTTAGTTGATGATTATATTTTATAGTGATCAATTGTCTCTTTGATCATATATGATTACCTTTGAAAAACCTCTCCTCCTCATTTTCTTCATTGTTAGTACTTGTTCATAACGTTTCTTAAAATAAAAGGCATATTATGTTTCTCAAGTGTTGGTCAATGTCGTATTAATCACATAAATGATTTCATCTCTTTCTGTGGTTGCAGGTACATGTTAGCATGATATCATTTTTCATGAATTCTCTAGCCTTGAGAAGCATGTGGGGGAATCCTTTGATCTTCTTCCCCTTTTAGGCTTCCATATATTTATTTAGTGTTACCTCTCTTTTATTCTATTATTCTCTCTAATTAAACCCCTTAGTTGGATTCTACTATTCAATGTCATTCCAACTACTGTAACCATGCTTGAATTAGAGTTTCAGATCAAAATTTATGGCTTCCCAAAGTTTCCTATGTCTTCACTCACCTTTCCACATCACTGCCATGTGGCATCCATTTGGTTCCCTATCATTTATGTCATCCTGCATGGTGTTGATGTATCACCCATTAACTATCCTTGTTCGACAACACAGGTATTCCGACAGAGGATGAACACCTCCAGTAGCCACTCACAGAACCAGAACAAAGATCAACACACTGATGTTTTCACGTGTTAAAACCCCTATAGGGAAACATCCACGGCCCCAACCAATGTAACCACTTGGAGCAGTTTATTAATGCAAAATAAAAATATTACAGAGAGATTTTACAACAGAGTTTCTCACAATCGATCATTGGAAAATGACCCTCCATGCTCTTTAAATAGAGATCATGGACCAATCGGGTGTTAAGCCACAGATCAATGGCCATTAAGATCGAGGAGAGTATGAATCGTCGGATCACTCTATGTCGGGAACATATCATGACCATCAGATTTCCTAAATACAAATGCATACTAATGCATACTAAAGAAACACACTAAGAAACACACTTTTACCTAACGACATATTATACCAAGTAGATCTTAACTAACTCCTAAGTGTCTAAATATCCTAACATCCCCCCTTAAGAACAACTTGGGATAGGATTGAAGGATTTATAATGTTGACACAATAGGAGAAGGAAGGAGGAATTAGAGCTTACCCCCCCTTAATGATAGCTTCCTAAACTCCTAACATAGAGCGAAGGTTGGAAAACTTCGCTTCTGTAAGAGACTTTGTGAAAATGTCTGCAACTTGATCTTCTATAGGGAAAAAGAGAACTTCAATAACTTGATCATGAATGAGATTTCTGATGAAGTGCATGTGTATCTCGATGTGCTTGATGTGTTGATGTTGAAATGTGTCTTTGGCGAGCTTGATGGCAGTTTGATTGTTGCACCAAAGGCTGTTCGGATGATGTTGCTCGAATCCAAACTCTGAAAGGATATGTTGAAGCCACAAGGCTTCCTGACTTGCATTTACCTCTACTTAGTACTTTTCTTTGGCTGAAGAAAGTGAGATAGCCTGTTGTTTCTTATAGGCCAAAGTGATAGGTCTTGAACCAAGGATGAAAACATAACCTACAGTAGACTTCCGATCATCAGGGTCACCGACCCAATCTGAATTATTGAAAGATTTTCCATTACACCAAAACCCACAGGTCCAAATCAGAAACATCACTTTGACTGGGTGGTTAGTCCCATGTTCCCAGTGTGGCATTTAGTACGAGAGGTGGGGCGGTTAGTCCAACACCCCCCTCCGATGTAAATTGATTGAACTGAACCTAGGACAAGGCTCTGATACCATGCTCGAAAACACAGGTATTCCAATAGAGGACGAACACCTTCAGTAACCACTCACATAACCAAATCAAAGATCAACGCACCAATGTTTTCACATGGTAAAACCCCTATAGGGAAACATCCACGATCCCAACCAATGCGGCCACTTGGAGAAGTTTATTAATGCAAAATAAAAAAATTATAGAGAGATTTTACAATAGAGTTTCTCATAATCGATCATCAGAAAATTACCCTCCATGCTCTTTAAATAGAGATCATGGACCAATCGGGTGTTAATCCATGGCTCAATGACCATTAATATCGAGGAGAGTAAACCATCAGATCACTCTATGTCGGGAACATATCATGACCGTCAGATTTCCTAACTACAAATGCATACTAATTCATACTAAAGAAACACACTAAAAAACACACTTTTACTTAATGACATATTAGGCCAAGTAGATCTTAACTAACTCCTAAGTGTCTAAATATCCTAATAGTCCTCATAGTCATCATAATCTACCTACTTCACCTCCTAGCCTTCTGATTGCATTCCCTAACAATGATGTTGTCAGAGCTCCCCTCTCCCTAGCACTTGGACTCTCTTGAATCCATTCTTCTATGAATATGGCATCTGTCCTCTTTTGTTTTCGAAGCTATGTTCACTCATGGTATTCAACCATGTTGAATCTGTTCCCAAAGATGATAGATCCAATGTCTCTCTGAAGCCAAAGATCGATGGTCCCTGTCGGCTTGGAAACTTGCAATTAGCCAATGGTTAACTAGCCCTAGCCTCACTCATCCACCACGATGGCCTCCTCAGATACATGGCACTTCCACGACCTATCACTTGCATGATATGTGCACCCATCCTAATTTTGCATTCGTCCTCCCTCATCATCAATGATCCATCATCATCAACAATTATTTTTCTCTTCCTCTTTGTCGGTGATCCCATGTTGTCTGCACTCCTTATCATTAAGTTCTTCCTTGTCATCGACAAATCCCTTGTAGTCTAGTACCTCCTCATCGTCGACAATCCCTCATCGTTGGTAATCCTTCCATCCTTACTCTTCTCTCAAGTGGGGCCCTCTCTGGTCCCCTGTACCCCTCAGGATACGCTAGCTACCCCATTGACATCCTAAGTAAGCCTAAATAGTGGAATCTATGAGGCGTGGGGATTCAAATTGCCTATACATATATAGTTTTCCCCTTTTTTGTATTCATATTGTATCATTTTACTATATTTTTTTATTTTGTCAATATTTTTGTAAATATTCGATTCCATTTATGTATATTTATTTTATTTATTTTTATTTATTTTTATTTTTATTTTTACTTTTACTTTTAATTTCATTTATTTATTTTTAGTGTGTATTTTATTTTGTAAATATTTTTATCTATTTATTTTTATTTTTAATTCATGTATATAATCATATTTTATTTTAATTAATTTTATTTTTAGTCATTTTAATTCAAATTTCTAGACATGTATATATATTTGTAATTTTCTTGTTACCCATCTCTCCATAGGCCCTATTCTCTAGGCCTCCCTATATTATAGGAATTTCCTAAAAACAAATAGGAATTCCCTGTATTGTAGGGAGTTCTAGAAAATAGTTAGACTTATATTTGAAACTCCCTTCATAAAGGTTTTGAAACATGAATATAATATAATATAATATAATTATTCTTTTATATTATAATTATATTATTTTTTAACATATTTAATTAATGTATATATTAGAAAATCACGTGAGAAATATACATATTTTAGGGAAATATCTCTAACAATGTTAAACCCAACCATAATGTATATTATCCTTCACCTCTCCATCAACAAGCAAATCCCAACACCATAATATCGACATATTTTAATTTATTTCAAAAATCAATTGCATAAAGTTTGGAGAAGGAAAAATATAATTTAATTAAAAAAAATTATAAAAAAAAAATTGAATTAAATTAAAATTAAAAAAATAAATAAATTATAATAATAAAATATTATTCCCCCATGGGACTCTGACCATCGGATTGTGGAGTCAACCCCTCATTTCCAGACTCCGAAACCCCTACCCCATGGGCCAACATCCACATATTTCCTTGGGCATGTATCACTTTATTTTATTTTATTTTGTTTATTTTATTCAATATTTTTTATTATTTATTAAAACAATTTATCGTTCATTTTCATTATTTATTTATTATTTAATCTAATTTTTAGTTTTTCATGGATGTATAGTTTTATGCAAATAATATGAACAAGGAACATGAAGTGGCATAATAGTTAAAAACATGTGTTTCATCCTGGTAAGTCACTAGTTTGAATCTAGTTGGGGGTAGGGTAATTTTAGTAAATATCATTTTTAATTGATTAGGGGTAATTTCATTTTGAACTTGCAAATAACGTTTTTTCTATTTTTTATTTTTTGTATTATATTTTCATTTTTTTATTATTATTTTCCTGATTTAAAAAAAGAAGAAGGGAAAATTGGAAAAAAATGTTCTACAAGCCACATGTCCCATGTCATCTTAGGTTCTATTCACACTATCCATAATGGATAAACATTTTAAAGAACTTAGCATTTAACTCTCTCATATGTGTGGGATGTTTTTTCAGGAAGAAGATCAATGGTCCAGATTCACCCGCGAGCTAAATCAATGGCTGCTAAGTGACAATTTTCAGATGGCCATAACTTTTGCTACATGTGTTGAAATGAGTCCCGTGATACTTGGTTGGAAAGGTATTGGATACAAGAACACAATGGTGAATATCTATAGGCATGAAGGCTAACAAAAGATGATAAAAAATGCAGAAAATAGAAACCCATGGATTTGGGGGGGAAATTGGCCATACGAACTTCAGTAAGTTATATCTGGTGCTATGACAAATGAAATCAAGCATAGGAGGGATCGATGAAAATATAGAAGAATGAATAAAAGGATAGGATAGGAAGGAATATATTGTAAAAATGATGTTATAAATGTATTGTGAAAATATTTGTATATGCATCTGTAGCATTATTTATTTCATTTTCTATTAGAATACATGAATTATTTCGGGTTCTGGTGGTTATCTTCCTTTGTACTCATTCTACTAGTTTTTCTCCCAGGATAGATTAGAATTAGTTAGATTGGATTAGTTAGCTCTTAGTTAGTTTATCCTTAGAATTAGTTAGAACTCTTTGGGGGGAAGTTTTCTATATTTTCCCTTTTTATTATTTTAATTTTCAACAACAACAATGCCCATAAAATTGCGGTAAACACTACTCCAAATAAGAGTAGGTCTAATTGGGACCTTCCATCGGGTGATGTTGCTCATCTGATTGAGTGGGTCACTTAAGATCGTCAATAGAAATCGAGTAGGAGGGTAGGTAACAAGATGAGCCTACAGAGTCATTCTTGTTAATTTTTTTTTTAATTTACTAATGGCTTCGTACCATATTCCTTTATGGAGGTGTTTTTCTAGTACTATAGTCCCCAAACCTCCTAAAAATATTTTACATTTCTTGTCACAACTAAGATTTGATGGTGAGGGTGAAATCTATGCATCTGAACATGCTTATCATTTTCAGGTCATTCACTCTCACTTTTGCAGGAGGGGTCAAGAGTTTGTGCGAGACTTTGTCGACCTCCTCTATTCACACATGGGGAAAAATTATACATGAATTTTTGCATGCTCTTGAGAACTATGATTATGATAATTTATGTGCAGGAATTTTAGAGCTTAAGAGGAACAAAGACGAATCTCTTGCATATTTTATTATCATATTTTCTCATCTTTTTTGTAGGTTTTATTTTGGATGATAGTCCCTCTAACAATGATTTGATATCCTGTTTAGTTTCTTTTTATAATGAAATAGGCCAACTAGTGGATGTAGAATATAAATCATGTTCTAATGTTCCTTTACATGTTGATTTAAATTTAAACGAAAATGTTGAAAATGATAATGGTTTGGATGTACTTCATATGTCTGGATCTTTCATTGCTATGGGGGATATAGATCAGATAGAAAATTATTTTTCGGAAGAAACCTATGTATCCTCCCACCACTCCATTCCCTCTTACCTTCTTTGTGACGAAAAAGAAACCTCTTGTGATGTAATTCCAAGTTCATATTTTTATGTAGTTGCACAAGAGGAGGGTTTTAACGTTGATAATGAGACAATTCAGGTCACATTGATGGTTATGTCAGGATCTCATCATCCTATATCATCTTTTCCATCACAAGGAATGAAAGAGGAAGTTATAGGGAAAAAAATGAATCTTGATCATTTTGTTAATGAAAAAACTATGAACACTCATGAAATCAATTCTTCCTCACCCATGGATATTTTGGAATTAATTCCTCTTGTTTTGGATTTCCTTACTGTTACAAATTCTCCTTGTATAATTGACATAAATCAATAATGTTTTCCTACTTCTAGTGGATCATTTATTGAAACTTCTTGTTATAATGGTTCTTGTGATTTTCTCCCCTCTTCTAACCATGAATGTGTTTTTGAATACATTTCAGATTCTCATATTTTGAGGGGAAAGACAACCATGATGATTCTTTCACTTCAAGAGAAGAAATAAACATGCAAGACATACCTCTTTTATCTCAACAATCCATTTTTAACTTGGAAGAGGAAAATCATCTTGAAGAAGGACATATTAATTATGAAACCACACCTAATATGGAGCCCACTGATTCACAATCATCCAAAAATGTTTTTAAAGAGGAGGAACTACCATTCAGGGAGTCACTTTCTAAAAATCCTTCTCGTTCTAGAGAAGTTTTTCATTCTCTAAATTCTTCCACTTATTTCTATTTATATCCTGATCTTTTTAATAGATTAATTTTGCAGGAAACCACCCATCATACACCTCAAATAGACTCAATGGGGTTGGCCCTTGTTGAAGTACTTGATGGTGGGGATGCACATTTGGAAGATAGAGAGGATAATGCCTCTTCCCATGAACTAATTATAACCAAGCCTTATCATCCCTTTTCATGGGATGAATAGAATTTTGTAGAAAATATATACCAAATGATGTCTTCTTCTTTCTCTTCTTCATTTTTGATCAATATATAATCTTATTGTTCAATTATCCATTTAATTGATATTGTTGATACTAGTGGATCCTAGCATTTGTTTTGAAGATACGTTTCATACCATGGTGGATGCTAGTGCATGTATACCATTTGATTTCACTAATTTTTCTCAATTTGAAGGTTGTCCAAAGTCTGAGTCCGTGGAGGTTTTCCAATACAATGAGGGACTTCTTCTACACTGATGGTTATGTCAGGCCCTCATTATTTTGGTTTGTGTTTAGGGATAAACAAATTTATTAGCATGAAGTCTCTCTCACCAAGCACACTTTATATAAATTCTATGCACGATTTGCATTTGGAATGCTACTTTCCATCAATTCTATGATAGAAGTAAAAGTTTTTATAATAGAATTGAAACATGGGTTGAGAGATCTTACTTGGAACGATTTTGCATGAATTATCATTGTCACATATTTAATCTAGTGAATATATTTTAGCATGATTTAATTTTTCCTACTTTCATTCGACTCTTATTCCAAGATCTATCAAAAATCACGTGTCTTGAACATATGTCTATAGGTTTGGGATTAATTGGATGGATACATTGGCATTATTACTTTACATAGCTTGTTTTTCAGCCATTAGCAATGTAGGATAGGAGTAGAATGGAATAAATTAATGTCTTTCCTTTGCATAGTTTATCTTTCCTTCCTAGTTTTTTAATTAGTTCTCTATTTTCCTTTTCTTTTATTTACTGTTTGTTGATCAATAAATGCATTCTCAACAAAGATGGAAAAACATAGAAGGATTTCCCACTAAATTTTCCCTTGGATGGATTTTGAATTTAATTTTGATGTGGGGAAAATTTACTTCATTTCATTTTCAAATTTTTCTGTGTTGGGCAATTGCCAGATCACTGATTTTTATGCATGATCATGATGTAAAATCATTTCCAATGCATTGTGGCATCTTGAAAGTGGGGTATTTTAAATTAATACACTATCCATTCCCTGTTGCAATGAAAATGAACACACATGTTTGTCCTATATTCACATCTACATGATTCTAATGGGAAAAGTTGGCTTGGTTGATATACTTTTTAACTTCTGATTTTGATGTCTCATACACATTGAATCTAAATTCTAAGTATTAAAACTATTCCCATATAAAATTCAAGCCACTCCAAATCGATGTGATTTTCTTAGATGATTATTTTTCCTCGGGCTTGGAGTTATCCAAATATTTTCTTTCGCATCCTCTCTTTTCTTTGATCACCTTCAGCCAACATGAATGTTCTGCATAGACTTTTTGTATAATAAGCTTAGCCGTTTTTTTTTTTCTATTTTTTGTTTTAGTTATTTTCTGTTAGCACTTATAGTTTTAATTTTTAGGCATTAGATGTCATTTACCTATGCTTTGTTTAATGGGTATTTTAAGTATGATTCTTCGTTTTACGTTGTATCTTTCTTCACCCAAGATTCATCTCTTATACATTAGCAAGAGGTATTCTTTGATCCAGGGGATCAAATTTTGCTCAAAAATTTGAAGTGTTCGAAATCACTTCAAATCAAACGAGAGCGTAGGCCTCATCGTTATGAACCCAACACAACTAATTTGGGTTCAAACAGATGTCGGGAGTGAGAGACATCGCGTTCTATTCAAATTTACAAACAGGCAAAAAAAAGGGGTGCTGACTGTACAGTCCGTACAGTCCGTACGGACAATGATGTGGCAAGTCGTATGACATGTGGCAGGTAGCTATTGAGATAGTTGGCATGTGACATGGATTTTTGCCAGTGAATGGGATGGCGACACATGGCCCAATCAATGGTCGCCATGTGTCACATGTTTATTGGATTAAAATATTTGCACTTGGCAGCAGTCGACCCCGTGACCTCTAGGTAGGGTAAATCCTTGGGAAAGGCCGCCCAACCAACGCACCCACATATGTTACTTAACATATGAATGTGTTGTAATATATTTGAATTTGCAAAAATGTGTATTGGGACGTGAACCGGGTTGGGGCTAAGCCTCGACCCACGGTTATATATATGTATTGCATACGACCGGTGCTACGGGTGGTTAAACCCACCGTAATATATATATGTTGTAACCATTTTGAAATGTGCACGATTTGACATGTAACATGTGACCAACGTGTATGCGCGCGGGTTTAATCCTACGATTTTGCATACGGTTTGAACTTTAGCCGTGTTGTGTATTGCGCACAGTCATGTGGTGACCATGTGCCCATGGGGCTTGGTAATTAAAGGCCGACGCATAACTGTTTGACAGTTTGTACTAGTTGTGCGGTTGCGCCTGGTGCTAAATTTTTACACTTAAATATGTGTGTGGGCTAGGTTGGGCCAACAAGGGTGCATTTTGTAGATGCATAGACAACAAGCTTGAAGGGGGGTCTTCCAAGAAGCCTATTTTCTTCAATTTTTGGCCAAACAAGATGCCGAAAAAGCCCAGCTAGGGGATTTTGGACATTCTAAAGCCATTGGAGCAGTCTATTTGGCATTTTGACCATTGTAAAACACATTTTTTTATCACTTTGAGAAAATAATACAAATGATCCATTGGAAGCTGGACCAGGAGATGTAGCCCAAGAGAGGGGTGAACTCCTTTATCATTTGTTGAGTTATGTGTTTTCTGTTCACTGATTTTGCTGCTGTTTATATGCATCTTGAATGAGTAAATCCTATTAAAGTTGTGTTTCAAAGTTGATCCATTTGCATTTTAACACATAAATTTTACTTGCAATTAATTTCAAGAATACAAGTCTTCTTCATTTTTAGATCAAGTTGGTATCAGAGCATAAGTTTTTGAAGACTTGATTATTTGCAAGTGTTTTGTTTTTTGATGCTCACAAGGTTGAAAATCACATAAGGAGAAGGTCATCTTGTGGAGCCAAGTTCTCATCCTTCAAGGAGGAAGCTTATATCATCACCGCAAGTTTCAAGGAGGCATTCACCAAGTATGGATCATGAAGAGAGTCATGAACATGTTCCTGCAGAAGATGAAGATCTCAGAAAGGCTATCATGGAAATGAGAGAGATGATGAAGATCTTGACGGAAAGGAATACAAGGTTGCAAGGTGAAGGCTCCAACCCTTCAAAGCACAAGGGAGACAGTGGTGATAAAACTCCAAATGGAAATGGAGGGAATGGTGCTTCTCCACCACCCTCTCCTCCATATTCTTCTTCTTCTTCTTCTTCTACCAATTCAAGACCTCTTCCGAACTCTCCAAAGGGACATGGTAAAACTCCTTCACAAATTCCTTCGTTAAAGCTTGATATTAAATTTGAATTGCCAATATACAATGGAGAAGTAAATGTTGAGAAATTAGATAATTGGATTCATCAGATTGAGGTGTATTGTAGGATAGAAAAAATTCAAGATGATGAAACTAAGATTCATCTTGCTTATTTAAGATTGGATAGTGCAACACTCATTTGGTGGGAATCCAAGACTCAGGAGGACATGAAGAAACAGGGTAAAATTTTAACCTCTTGAAATGATTTTATTGTTGCAATTAAGACAATTTTACCCATTGGCATATATGCAAAAGGCTACTATGGATAGGAATAATTTTAGACAAGCTAAAGGACGGAACGTGCAAATCTTTACTCAAGAATTTAGGAGAAGAGATTTGGTTTTGGGAGTAGATTTGTCTTCACAAGAAACTTTACTCAAATACATTGGAGATTTACATAGTTATTTGAGACATACTATACTCATGTTTAATCCTTCAAA
>JASDQU010586347.1:59431-88415 GCA_032191745.1 Picea mariana | reverse complement strand
TACAGTCCGTACGGATGCTGACATGGCAGGTCGTACGACATGTGGAAGGTATCTATTGAGACAGTTGGCATGTGACATGGCTTGTTGGTAGCGAACGAGATGGTGACACGTGGCCCAATCAATGGTTGCCATGTGTCACATGTTTATTGGATTAAAATCTTTACACTTAGTAGGAGTCGACCCCGTGACCTTCGGGCAGGGTAAAGCCTTGGGAAAGGTCACCCAACCGGTGCGCCTGCATATGTTACTTAACATATGAATGTGTTGTAATATATTTGAATTTGCAAAAATGTGTATTGGGGCATGAGCCGAGTCAGGGCTAAGCCCCGACCCACGGTTATATATATGTATTGCATACGACCGGTGTTACGGGTGGTTAAACCCACTGTAATATATATATTGTAACTGTTTTGAAATGTGTGCGGTTTGACATGTAACATGTGACCAACGTGTATGTGCGCGGGTTTAATCCTATGGTTTTGCATATGGTTTGAACTTTAAACCTATTGTGTATTGTGCACGGTCATGTGGTGACCATGTGCCCACAGGCCTTGGTAGTTAAAGGTCGACGTGTAACCATTCGACAGTTTGTACCAATTGTGCGGTTGCACCCAGTGGTAAGTTTTTACGCTTAAATATGCGTGTGGGCTAGGTTGAGCCAACAAGGGTGCGTTTTGTAGATGCAGAGATAGCAAGCTTGAAGGGGGGTCTTCCAGGAAGCCTATTTTCTTCAATTCTTGGCCAAACGAGATGCCGAAAAAGCCTATCGATGGGCTTTTGGACATTCTGAAGCCATTGGAGTAGTCTATTTGGAATTTTGAGCATTGTAAAGCACATTTTTTATCACTTTGAGAAAATAATACAAATGATCCATTGGAAGCTGGACCAGGAGATGTAGCGCAAGAGAGGGGTGAACTCCTTTATCATTTTCTTTGTTATGTGTTTTTTGTTCACTGATTTTGTTGTTGTTTATATGCATCTTGAATGAGTAAATCCTATTAAACTTGTCTTGCAAAGTTGATCCATTTTCATTTTAACACATAAATTTTACTTGCAATTAATTTCAAGAATACAAGTCTTCTTCATTTTTAGATCATTCTTTCAGGCTACCCGGAAACACATTTGTGACATTTTGGACAGCGTGGTCATTCAAATCCTTTGTTTATATATTTTTTAGAAAATTTCTTGGGAACTTATCTTTTTTTCCCCAATCCAATACTTGACAAAAGACTTGATCTTAACACTACCAATTAATTAAGTTTTCAATCCGATTTTTAAAACTAATGTTTGTTGGTGGATTGATATCATCAAAAAAATGATGGGATTGAAGTCTTATGGTCTTGTTTTCTTAATTTGACTGACTATGATTTCAGGAAAAATACATTGTGTTCATAGATCCAATTCTCATAACAATCATGACACTAAAATCATTTGGTGATAGAAATTTTGAGGTAAAACACATACTACAATGTTATGTTTGATTAAATGGGAAGCTAATGAATATTTGATAACTACAATGGCCTTCACAAATAGTTTTTTGACAACCAACTTAGTTTAAGTTTATTTTAGCTTAGCATGTTTTTCCTAGCATTTGTTTTTATTCTGACCATTAATTTTTTATTTGGATTAATTTCATTTTAAGAAGTCAATCATTTGAGAGGAAGATGTCTTCCCGAACTACCTTAGAGATGATGACATTGCTCTCTTTTTTATGCAAGTCAAGACAATGGTTTATGGAACCAACAACTTAGACTATTTTATATTGAAATGAAGGAAACTTAGGGAAGTGTTAATAAAACTTGGCTACTTAGATTCCTTTGCAACGTTTTTGTCACTAACTTGATAGTTGATCATAAATATATTCTCATTCATTTACTCTCATATTATTTTATGATCTAGTCATTGTATAGGACCATTTTAATGACTATTTTGATGACCTCCATAACTGTGATTTTCCTCTTTTCTTTATTAGATTAAATTATTTGGGTCTATGTGGTTAATGATTATCCTTTATAGAAAAGAGGAAATGACATTTTGTTTAGAAATATAATTTATGTTATTGGGAATTTCATCATATTAAAATTGCAAAGGAATTACTTATGTCAAGAAATATTGAGAGGATTTGGGTTTATGGAATATTACATGAATTTAACTTTTGAAAATTTGTTTTGAATGAGCATCTATACTAACCCATTGTACTAGGTTCCCAAGAGATTGTTTTTTTTTCCCTCAATGAAAGAAATTGGATTGGAGAATTGTGTCAGACATATTGTACACTAGATCATCAATTCTTGTAATTTAATTTGTTTTCTCTTTTGAGATAAGAAACTCTAGGAGTTTTTCTATTGGGCTTGATATCGAATGGTTACCATTTATTGACTGATTATTTCTCTTGTATTTTTTTTTTGAGTTTTCACTAAAAACACTCTCTTTGTTTCTACATCAGATGTATTGCTTGTTGTTGGGTCTTATTTATTTATTTTTAGCCAATTTTCTTTCTCTTTTGATGACTACCAATTTATCTTTAGACTCCTTTAGTTTAATTTTTTTTTCATGAATTTTATTTATGGTTTCATTCATTCTTTCTTCTTGTACATATTGATTCCATATTTTGATTTTATTGATGATACTTCCCCTAAGTTGATTTAACTCTTAGCCTGCCTTGAGGATTTCTCTTTAAATTTTGGTGAGGGGTTAGTCAATTCTAGTCACATACTAAATATTTTTCTTACCAGTCATAAGATACATGTGTTTCTCTATCTGAATGAACGTTTATAAATTTATCATCTATAGGTATGGAGTAATGAATATGGTGGAAGACATGTGCCTATTGTGCATATCATGATAATCCATAAGTATAGGAAAGTGTCTATCAACTCTTTTATTTGAGCTTCATCCACTTCACATTAATATAATGACCCACATTATGATAGTTTTTTAGGATACATGTGGGTTAAAATAAATGCATGAAATCTACTCAGAAAATCAAAGCAACTCTCATATCACCCCTCTTTCTTCACCCTATGTGCATATGCATATCTATATCTAAATTTAAAAGGGTGAGAATTTTTTGTAATAAAAAATGAAGTTGAAAGAACTATCAATATTTTGGGAGGTACAAGTAAAATCGTAGGGGCTATGGATGCCTGCTGGTAGCGGGTATATGCTTGTGTGGTATCGAGACAAATTCGTCGGGACTATGGACACTCACTGGTAGTGAAGAAATGTTGGGAAAAGAGAGATGAAGAACACACTTAGGTGGGTGTTTTCTTGTTTTAAAAGTGAAAACCCAAGGTTGAACCAAAGCCAATATGAAGTGTACATCTAATAAAATAATTTATCTCATTAATTGTCTCTTTGAAAAGGGTGTGTTAGATTCCAAGTACTAGAAAAATTGGGTTATATCATTTAGAGTTTTGGCATCATTGTGGTACCCATGATTATTAGAAACTTGTCTACATTTTGTTGAACTTATATTTAAAACTTAGATCGTATGTATAGTACCTAGACTTATATTGATAGAGATAATTGGTTCTTCTGGTGTGTGGCCAGTTTTTGTGGCCGCAACAACACCCCCCGCCCCCTCCCCCCATTGTTTTACCTTTTCTTTTACATGCGAAAGGAAAAGGGTTCTCTACTAAAATTTTGATCATATTGCCTAATCCTCTATTATTAGAGCCTATGTTATTTCTTTCCCTATATTGAGGGATTTTGGGGGTTCGATATTAGTTGATCAATATCTTTGATAGTGGTCAATTGTCTCTTTTTATCATAGATGATTACCTTCGAAAAACCTATCCTCCTCATTTTATTCACTCTTATTACTTGTTCATAAATTTTATTAAAGGAAAAGACATATTATGTTTCTCATGTGTTGGTAAATGTCATATTACTCGCATAACTAATTTCATCTCTTTCTGAGGTTGCAGGAACAATTTAGCATGATATCATTTTTCATGATTGCTCCATCCTTAAGAAGCATGTGGTGGAATCCTTTGATCTTCTTCCCCTTTTATCCTTCCATTTATTTATTGAGTTTTCTTTCTCTTTTATTCTATTATTATATCTAACTAAACCCCTTAGTTGTATTCTAATATTTGATATTTTCCAACGCCTATAACCATGCTTGAATATGAGTTCCAGATCAAACTTTATGGCTTCCCAAAGTTTCCTCAGTAGTCACTCACCTTTCCACCACACTGCCATGTGGCATCCATGTGGTTCCCTGTCACTTATGTAATCCTACGTGGTGTTGATGAAGAACCCATTACCTATCCTCATAGTCGTCGATATCTACCTGCTTCACATCCTCACATCATTCCGACCACATTCCTTGACAATGACGTCGTTAGGTCTTCTTGTCATCGGAGCTCCCCTCTCCCTAGAATTTGGACTCTCCCAACTCCATTCTCTGATGAAAATGCCACCTTTCCTCTTTCATCATCATAGCTATATTCACTTATGGTATTCAACCACCCTAACTTCATTCTCGACGACGATAGATCCAACGACTCTCAAAAGCCATTGATCAACGGTCCCTATCCCCTCGACATATGTTAGTTAGCCAAAAGTTAACCAACCCCATCCTATGTCATCCACCACACTGGAATCCTGAGACACATGGCACTTCCACAACCTATCACTCGCATGATATTGCACCCATCCTCAGTTTGACACTTGTCCTCCCTCGTCATCGGAGATCCATATTCATTAGTGATTATTGCGCTCTTCCACGTCGTTGGTGATCCCATATCATCGACAATCCTTGTCATTAAGTGCTTCCTTGTCATCAATGACCCCTTGTAGTCTACTACCTCCTCATCGTCGATGATTCTTAATCATTGGTAATCCTTCAATTCTTACTCCTCACTCAAGTGGGGTCCTCTCTAGTCCCATATACCCCTCAGGACATTCTAGCTACCACATTGACATCCTACGTAAGCCTAAATAGTGGAATCTAGAAAGCATGGGGATTGGACTTGGCTATGCATATCTAGTTTTCCCCTGTTTTGTATTCATATAGTATCATTTTACTATATTTTTCTTTAGTTTGTCAATATTTTTATAAATATTCAATTCCAATTATGTATATTTATTTTCTTTGTTTTTATTTATTTTTATTTTTATTGTTACTTTTACTTTTAATTTCATTTATTTATTTATAGTGTATTTTTATTTTGTAAATATTTTTATCTTTTTTTTTTTTTTAATTCATGAATATAATCATATTTTTGTTGATGAATTTTATTTTTACTTATTGATTTATTTAGTCATATTAATTCAAATTTCTCCACATGTATATATATTTGTAATGTTTTTTTACCTTTTTCCTTTTACCCACCTCTCCCTAGGCCCTATTTTCTAGGCCTCCCTATAATATTGGGATTTCCTAAAAAATTAAAAATTTTATATATTATAGGGATTTTAAAAAAATAGTTAGACTTACATTTGAAATTATTATTCTTTTATATTATAATTATATTATATTATAATAGATTTAATTAATGTATATATTGGAAAATCAAGTGAGAAATATACATATGTTAGGGAAATATGTCTAATGATACAAACCATAATGTATATTATCCTTCACCTCCTCATCAACAAGAAAATCCCAACAATAATTCCCAGATCACACATCTTTTACTTTATTTCAAAAATCATTTGAATAAAGTTTGGAGAAGAGAAAGCATAATTTAATTTTTAAAAAATTATAAAAAATTAAATTAAATTAAAAAAAAAAATGAATATTAATAATAATAAAATATTGTCCCCTCATTAGACTCTGATGATAGGCGTTCACCATTATACTTCACTCTCCCCATTTCGAAGACCTTCGAGCAATGTGGTTGGAATGTGAGGTCAACCCCCCCTCATTTCCAAACTCTGGAACCCCTACCCCGATGGACCAACATGCGTGCATTTCCATGGGGATGTATTATTTTATTTTGTTTTATTTTTTCACTTTTTTATTTTGTTTATTTTATTCAATATTTTTTTTTCTTATTTATTAATTATATTTATTGTTTATTAGTTATTTATTAATTATATTTTTCATTTAATCTCATTTTTGGTTTTTCATGGATGTATAGTTTTACACAAATATGAATAAGGAACATAAAGTGGCCTAATTCTTAAAAAATGTGTTTCATCTCCGCGGCAAGTTCGAATTTAGTTGCAGGTAGGGTAATTTTTGTAAATATAATTTTTAATTGATTAGGGGTCAAAAAAAAATTTGACTCCACAAATAATATTTTTTCTATTTTTTATTTTTTGTATTATATTTTAATTTTTTATTATTATTTTCTTGATTAAAAAAAAGAAGAAAATTGAAAAAAATCGTTCTACAAGAGACAGGTCCTATGCCTGTCTAGGTTTTATTCAAACTATCCATAAGAGATGAAACTTTTAAACAAATAAGTGTTTAACTCTCTCATGTGTGTGGGATGTCTTTTCAAGAAGAAGATCAATGGTATAGATTCACCTGCAAGCTAAATCAATGGTTATTGAGTGTCATTTTTCAAACAACCATAACTTTTTCTATAAGTGTTGGAATGAGGCCTGTGATACCTCGTTGGAAAGGTATCATATATAGGAACACAATGGTGTAGGTATCCAAGCTAGAAGTTTGAAAAAATATGAAATACAATGTAGAAAATATACACCCACATATTTGGGGGGGAAATCGGCCATACAAACTTTAGGAAGCCATATCTGGAGCTATGAGCAATGAAATCATGCACAAGATGGATAGATATAAATATATAATAATAAATAAAAGGATGTGATAGCAATTGTTAGCAGTTTGAAGGAAAAAATGGCCTAAAAATGAAAAACACAAGTAGAACCCCAATCTGAATGAAAAATCGGGTATGATGACTTCAAATCGTCATATTTTGAGCTACAAGACGTGAAATTGAGTCATAAATAGCTCAATGAAAAGATAATATAGAGCATATGAAGCCACAATGATAGCATTCTGCAAGTTGAAGCCAAAGCACCAAAAAATTTCCAATAAATATAAGATAACGCCAATGGGTAGAGCGAATGATTGTTTTTCAACAAATATCATTTTTAAACTACCAAAGGACAAAAATAACCACCTAGGAGTCTCTTAATATTCCATTTGTAAATCACACATCTATATTTTTGAAATATAAAAGAAAATAAATTGGGGGAGAAATGAAACGAACAGTGAGGGGAACTCAAGAGTCTTTCTCTTGTCTTATAAAAGAGAACTCATAACAGAAAAACTAATTTTTTCATTTTGTAACAAAGGATGATACTATTAATTCTAAGGAATGAAGAGAAAGAGGCATTTCAGAAATAGGTAGCTTTGATGGACGTAGTAGAGACTACTATTAATGCATTTATCTTTTTCTTGACTAGATAAAATTTTGTTGTATGCATTTTTTCTCCACTCTGTGTTGTTTACTCAAGTCGTCACATGTTTCTTCATGGCAACATAAGTGATGTTATAAATGTATTGTGTAACTATTTGTCTATGCATATGTAGCATTATTGCTTTCATTTTCCATTATAATACATGAATTAATTATGGTTCTGATGGTTATCTACCTTTGTACTCATTCTATTAGTTTTTCTCCCAGAATAAGTTAGAATTAGTTAGATTGGATTAGTTAGCTCTTAGTTAGTTTAGCCTTATAATTAGTTAGAACTCTTTAGGGGGAATTTTGCTATGTTTTCCCTTTTTATTATTTTAATTTTGAGTGGTAGCAAGGCCCATAAACTCGCGGGAAACACTACTCCAAAAGAGAGTAGGTATGATTGGGACCTGTCATCAGGAATTTTCCCTCATCTGATTAAATGGGTCAATCTGGCCCATAAACAGGTTGTTAGAAATATATATGAAGCAAATTAAGAATTGAAATACTAGAACATGGCCCATGGAAGTCATGGAAAACAACAATGACATTTTACTCTTTCTCTCTGAAGCTAAAATGGTTCATCACAATTTCTTTGAGTGTGAATATGTTTATTGTTTAAGTGTTAATATCTTTATTGAATATCATCTATAATACATTAAGTGTTAATATGTTTACTTTTTTGAGTTTAATAATCATATATCCACAACAAAAATAGCCTACAAGCCCAAGATTGGCAACATATTATTGCAACATAATTGTATTTTTCTTTATCCATGGTGGTCTTTGAAATAAAACTATAACAAAAAAGAAAGAGTTTTTTTTAAACCATTTGGTAATGCACAATGAAAGATTTAGATAAAAAAAACATAAAGGAAGGCTTGTATATCAACACAAACATGAAGGTCAATGTGTTACCTCCAAGATATACACCAAAATATTTCTTCTAACTTCTTTGGGTAACCCTTTGCTTTTGTTTCCCAATCCTTGGTGATTTTATTCATGTCTTATAATTTATACTAGATGTCAACCTATCAATGTAAGAAAGCATTCAAATGTATACAATATTGAAAATCTCAATAAAAAATAAAATTATGACAAATGAGGTCCCATTTAAGGTACTTGAAACATACTCAAATTAAATAGTCATTAAAATGATTTGGATAACATACCTCCCCTGATCATAGATCATCCATAATTATGTTTGTCTAATACCTACAGTTCCAAATCAATCAACCTCCATAAATATCTATAAAATGAATAGAAATCATATTGGTAGAATTATTTACTCTATGATGAATTTTTATTAGAATGTGAGAAAATACCTTGACAATGCTTCCAAGAAGCTTATAATCCTTTTTGCTTGGACTAGCTCCTCATCATCCTAGATTCAAACATGGATTTACATGATGAGAAATAACTAAAAACATGATAGATATATAACTAAATATAACTCATGAAAAAGATCCTCTTGGTTTCGAGAATAATTTATTGTAGCCGTCAAATCTTGGAGGAAACCTCCCTCAATCTTAAGGAGTGGCAATGAAGTCAATATTGACTATGTTGTTTCTCTATTGGATCGAGGGAGGTTTGATCCAAGATTAAATGGCTCCAATAAATTATTCTCTATCGAACAGGGCCAGTCACATGAAGGTGGAATCTCCTATGGCCCCTCCCCCTCCTCACATGACTCTCAATTCCCTAGTACCCAATCTATATTCTACTAGAAAATACGCATTAAAAATATTCAAAAATGATAAAAAAATGAATCATTGTAAAGCTAAGCAAGAAAGCTAAGATAAAATAAGTACAAAGTTGTTTGATTTCCTTTTTATTTGAGCATAAGTACTACAAATTAATATAATTGGATTTATTTTATCTCTATATCCATATTTTACTAACCATCTATATTTCATATTTAACTAACACAAGTACAAGAAAGTATGCAATAACTCATTCAAAACCAATGTAACAAAATGTATGCAAGAACTCATTCAAAGGAATATGTCATAAACAAATATTTTTATAAATGAGGCTTATCATAAAAAAGAATTTCAAGTGTATTATCTATATGTACATCGATTTGCCTTATAATAATATTATACATCATCATTTTTTTAGGCCTCTTATATGCTTTCTAGTTCTTAATTAAATCATCAACATCCATGTCTTCATTTTCTGGGGGCTCTTCAATAGTTAATTTTTCTTGAGTCTTCTCATGTAGAGAATGCCTAGTATCGTACTCATGACATGAAGGCTACTGCGAGGGGGCATCTCCTACAAAGAAATATATGTATTAAATTTATATAGCCAATTTCTGAATATCATTGAAGTAGTTCAATAATATTAAAAACAATCTATGCAATGTAACTATTTACCCGGTGCACTAGTCGACACCATTGGAATGGATACCATGTACTCCTCTTCATGTGTAGGATCCTCAATTACGACACTCTATGCCATTGAGACCACAAAATTTATAAGGACAAAATCGTAAATGTATAAGTAAAAAAAAATAGAAGTACAAAATTTATAACTACGAAATTATTAAGTATATGATTAATATACAATGATATTACCTTCGTTGTTGGTCTCAGTCATAGGAACATCGTGGGGATGCACCACACTCGAATGGGGTTGCTCAAGAGGACCATGTTGTGGAGGAACTGCACTATCAATGCACTGCTCTCCAGTACTAATAGGCTCAACCATAATGCTTCTCCCCTAATTAAAACAAAGTAACACATTAAATTTATGGACGATATACAACATAAATGTATTTTATAAGTAATTAAAGGATAATTTGGATTTATTTTTATTTATCTTATCATGCAAACTAGATCTTGGGGTCTCCTCCATGCTTTTATGATGTTCGACAACAACTTTATAGTTGTACCTGTAACCAATCTAGAGGTCTTCCTCCGTAGTTTTAGTTCCAAAGTCATGACCCTGCATTTCATAAGAGTATGTGTGTTTAATGTTATTGGCTACAATTATCTAAAATTTGGAAGGCGATACAAATAATAATTTTAAGATGATTGTGTACCTACAGTTCGTGATTGTAACTTCATGTAGCCACTCTATCCTAGCTTGTGCTGGCCATGTTTGGAAATCATTTCTTTGGTTTCCTTCAAAGTGTCAAGAAACCTATCGCCAAATGTTTCAAGTATGTTGTATACCACAATTTTATTTATATCTAAATAAAATTAAAGGTATTGAATTCAAAATGTAATTTACATTGGGTACCAGTTGGTGTTTTTCCTTCTTTTCTCAATAATTTTCTCTTTGCATCCTCAATGTGTGCCTTCCACTCCCTCTATGGAACCACAAGAGGATTCAAATACCTAGGGTTCTCTTGCAAGTGAACCTTATACATATATTGCGTATATTTTAAATATTGGTCAGCTAAGGAGGTGGCCATTTTTTATTGAAGGTGTCTACTCCAAATAGGCCTTCAAGATAATCCATAAGTTATTTTTTGAGGTTTGAATTCTGGGAATTCCCCACATGCATATGGTTGGACCAAAAATCACCAACACCTTGGTCTCCAAGTTCCTATTAAGATGGTCCTTTCCTACATGCAAAAATATATGATGAAACAGTTAAAATATTAAAAAATATCTGGGTGTCTTATTTGATTTAAATGAATTACTTCCTTGTTGACCATAAATGTGCATGGAAGGGTCCCCGTGATGGTAACATGTCTCGCTCTAAGAAATGAAACTATATAATCCACAACATCATGATCATCTCTGTCACCACCTCCAGAGCCTGACTGTGTGCCTTCTTAGGGGTGTGTGTCATGGGTCTCATATAAAGGTGTGGAAGCTGGAGAACTAAATATCCTGAAAGGTATACGGGGGCCTACGTAGGGAACTTGTGGCCTTTGTGCACTGCCACTACTACCAACACTGTGTTGAACAAGCTCCAAATAACTCTATATAAGAAAGAAAATGCTTTTTTGTTTAGATAATGTAAAAGTAAAAAAAGAAAAATCATAATTGAACTTATGACATAAAAAAATCACTTTAAATTATGGTTATTACCTTATATGTCCTAAGCTATGTCATAATGAGTGTGATTCTTTTTTCGACCTCATGAGTTTGATCTTCAAGGTCTAACAAGCGACCAAGTTCCTTGTTCGCTTTAATGATCTTTTTTTCTACAATTTCCATCGGGTCCAGCGATAAATAAAAGTCCTCATCGCTAGGACAATCATGAGAATCATGTATAGTAAACTACATATTTCAACAAAATAAATGTTATTTTAGTTATATAAACAAATAAAATAATTGGTCACCACAAAAATAAAATTATATAAACAAATAATAAAATCCATGTAAAATGTATGTCAAAATTGTTAATTGTTTACATGTTCTATGGCTGGCCCTTTTCCACGATCATCTTGCCACATTATACTATAATTAGAACCCTAAAATATTTAAAAATTATTAAATATAAAAAAAAAAACTTATTTCCACACAAATAAAATTATATAAACGAATAATAAAATTCACATTAAATGTAAATAATTTTTTTTAATCATTTACATGTTAAAGATAAAAAAAATATAATTCAATAAGTATAGGTTTCTTAAAGAGGTGTTCCATAAGTACCTACACTCTATTGTCTGATGTGTCTATTCGATTCAAATGGTAATCCACCAACAACTCTTCCCTGAGAGTTATATTTTTTATTATGTACACAACTACCTGATTACCTTCATGTCCCTCATATATGCAATTCGGTTATTTGTTTGTTGTCCTAGCTCATGTGTTGTTTATAAACCATGCGATATTGTTTGAATATTTATGCCTTCCATCAATATATATAGTCACTCCCTTATTTGTATCACTATTTATTAAATGTATATAATTTGTGGCGAGTGCATATCTCTGCATACTTTGCATGTATTGGACCTATCGCATCCAATCGCTATAATCATAACACAGTCCTATATAGTCCATCAATTCAATTACTATATTTTATTTTACAGTTATTCCATACATGGAATATAGCCACATGCCATGTAGAGAGGATGGTGCAATGTGATACGTCCTATTGTTGACAATGAATTCAACATCCAATGGAGGAAGTTCCTTAGGTGCCCATTGTTTCACCAATGCTTATACTTAAGTGGCACCGCTATGTCTCATATGCTCTCATCATCATAAGTGTATATTTTAACCTTGTACAATATTTTATTGCAAACATATTTTCAATAAAAGAACAACAAATATATAATGACAAATACACACATTACAAAAAGATTTTTTCCCTAGAAACCCAAATCGGGAAATCCAGGATATTCTATATCCATCTATAGTGATACATTGCTTACCAAACACTATACATATGGAATCCAATGACATCCAAAACCATAACCCAATGACCTTTATTAGTTAACAACCCTAATTCCTTAACCAGAAATAGAAAACCATTTGTAAAAACCATGTGCCTAAAAACTGCCCAACAATGGACATGAAAATCGAGGTGAAATGAAAAACGAGGAAAAAATGTGACACGTTTCTCGAGGATTTTTTTTTATCGAGGTCATTTCCCTAAACCCCCCCAGCCCGCCCAATGCAACATAGAAGACAATAGAACTAGTCATGCAAAGAATACAACACATAACCAACATTATCCCAATTGTTTTTTTCTTTGCATAAAGGGGGTTACAGGGTTACATAGTCAACAATACAGGAAAACAATGTCCATGGATCCTCTACATGAAGAGAACTTCGCAGTGCTCACAGATTTTGTTAATAAATATGCAACATTATTCAAAGTGTCCACATTCATCAACAACACTTTATTTTCTTCAACCATATCTCTCACAAAGTGATATTGAATATCAATATTCTTTGTCTTTGAATGATAAGTCGGGTTCTTCGCCATAAAAATTGCACTCTGACTTCCAAAATCTATCCTTACAGATTGTTGTACCAACCCAATACCTGAACACAATCTTTTTAACCATACTGCTTCCTTACTTGCATGAGTGGTTTCCATGTATTAAACTTTTGTAGTTGAAAGTTCCACTACAACCTATCTTTTTCTCATCGAATTGATTCCTCCTCCAAACAGATTAAACACATACCCACTTGTAGATCTCCTATGATATATATCTCCATCCCAATATGCATCCACAAAGCCATTTATTTCCAACGCTCTGTCCAATATTGGTCTTCCTTGGTAGAAAAATCCACAGCTAGAAGTACCACACAAATACTTGAAAACCATTTTTACTGTTGTCCACTGCTCCTTCCCTAGTTTTGACATATACCTGCTCAAATCTCCCACTGCAGGTGCAACGTCCAGTCTAGTACAAACCATTGCATACATTAAATTTCCAACTACACTCACATATGTAACATGAAACATGTCCTCCTCCTACTCTTCCCATGTCTTGGGACATTGATCCATAAATAAATTTATACCAACACGAATAAGAACATTGACCATTTTACATTCCTACAAATTAAACATCTACAATATTGTCTCGACATATTTTATTTGATTTAACTAGATTTTCCTCTTTTTCTGATCTCTTTTAATTTCCATTTCCAAAATAAAATTTGAAACACTGAGATCCTTCATATCAAATTTAGAGGACAACAAAGTTTTCACATCCCGGATAATCTCTTTGTTGTTTCCCATCAATAACATGTCATCAACATACAATACCAAATAAATCAAGTGATCACCAATTAATTTAAAACACATAAAGTGATCATCATTGATTCTTGTGAAGCCAAGTCCCAGCATACAAGTATCAAAGTTTTGATACCACATCCTTGGTGATTGTTTTAAACCATACAAGGAATTTTTCAACTTGCATACCAACTCCTTCTTTCCCTTCAAAGCAAAGCCTTCTAGCTGCTTCATATAGATTTCTTCTTCCATATCCCCATGTAGGAATGTTGTCTTCAAACCCATTTGTTCTACTTGGAAATCAAATATAGAAGAAACATATAACCAAAATATTATAGAATATAACTTGGCATAGGATATGGACAATATGGAAAAAACCCAACTTGGTGTGCAGGGTATGAAAAATATTGGTGAAGTATGGTACTTTCTGGTCCCTTTCTTGATGTATCTTGGTCCATCTTGTGTATTGGTCCTTGTATCTTCCAACAAGGTATTATTTTTCTTTAATAGCATCCCTAAAGGAATCTCATGTGGGGGCGACCCAAGTCCACTACCTTCCACCCCCAGATGGATGGTCAAACCGAGGTTGTCAACCGGATGATCACACAAATCCTGCGCATGTAAAATTATAAGCACCCTCACACATGGGATGAGAGTATTCCCTATGTTCAACACATCTACAATAGAGCCATACATATCTCAACCGGCCACAACCACTTTCAGGCATGGTTTTGATTTCAACCATTGGGTCCCATTGATGTTGCACTACCCCTTGTGGCCACCTAGGAAGACTCGTCACATGCTCCGACTACAACTGACCAAGCCACCCATTCCATTGAGTGGATCCATCACATCCACAAGAAATTTCAAGAAATTTTATAGAAGTCCAATGCGAAGTACAAAAAACAGCATGATGAACATCAAGTGCCACACCTGTTTCGGGTGGGAGGCAAAGTTTTGTTGCACTTGTAGAAAGAGCATATTATAGGGCCTCATCGGAAGCTTCATCCAATCTATTATGGGTCTTACACCATTACCGATGTTGTGGGTGACAATGATTTTGAGTGCAACCTACCCCCCTTTCTTGGCTTGCACCCAGTGTTCAATTTGGACCTCCTTCATCCTTATTTTCCACCATTATTGGACACCACAAAGATAGAAGAACATTTGAAACCAACACAAATAAAATGTGTCTGCATGGAACATGCATCCAATGATTTTATAGTGGAAATCGCCAGCAGAGGATCCAACTTTATCTAGTTCTCAAAGCAGGGTAGCTCCTTCACCAAGGCAAGTGGCTCACCCAAGGCCAAATTCAACAGAAATTTCCTCATATGATGGGGTCACTCAACATATTGTATATCACTGCTTCCTAAGGATGGAGTATTGATCCATGTAGACAGCAATGGCCACCGACCTTTTCCAACTGGCTCAAAACAATTTTTTGTCAATTTACTATTTTGAGCAGTTTTTAACTTTTGGGGCCAGTTTGAGGGCATGAATCATGTTTTTCACAATCGGAAACCTAAATTATAGATGAATGATTTTATTGATCTCCCTAAATTAATATTCTCATAAATACCTTTCCAACAAGCTATTGTTCTCCCTAAACGAAGATCGTATGTAAAAGTTAAGACCACGGGAAGTTAATGTACTAACTTACCCCAACATGGCACACATGAATTTTGGTGGTTCATATCCTATAGTTAGGTTTTTGGATCTCTAGGGTTTTCAAATTCATATTTATTGTAAAAATTCCTTTAGAGCCTCATTGTACTCATCTTCTTGCAAATGAGCATATATGTCACATATCTTCTTAGAGATAAGATACCACCATTCTAGCAAGCTTGTTTTCAGTCTGCATTTTACAGTTTTCAGCATATTTCTTATTTAATAAAAGTCGAGTTTTACTGTATCTCTTTATCGTTCACTATTTCTCTTTGTTAACATTATAAATCTATGGTTTCATTTCGTTCCTCTCATAAATCCAGATCATCCCACTTGAAGACTTAGATCTATTTCATTCCTGGGAGTGTCCTCTTGCAAATAATGCATTTGTCTTATGTCCTTCCATGTTCTTCTATCTCATCTCCTCTGATAAAAAGGATGCAAACACTTCATCAAAATTCAAGTAATTTGTATTACTACCTATGGCCACAACTAGACTATCTGACAAGTCTGGCAAAGAGCACAGTAAACTGATACACTTATCTTCATCTGAAATTTTAATCTCAACAAATACTAATCAACTTATCACAGTATTGAAGGCGCTCAAATTCTCTACCACCGAGTCTCCATCTCTCATCCTTAGTTTATACATCTTATTTCTAAGGAATAGTTTATTTACTCTTCATGGGGAGTAGGAAGAGGGGTATATAGGCCTTGCCTTTTGATGGATGTCTTGGCATTGACAGAATAAGTGAAAGATATGATATACTTGTTGACGTCTTGTCAAAATTTTGGACAATAAAAATGTTTTTTTACAATGACCATAGTTGTTTCCAAGACAAAATGTCCTTCCATCCAACTGCAGCGAGCCTGCCAAATTAGCTTTGCACATTTTCTTGTGGGAACACAGAGGTGGCCCATATGGTATAACAGTCCATCCTGAATGTGAACATAGGTGACATTTTCTTATGTACCCAAGAGATAATAGGTGGCAGTGAATTCAAGGTGACACCGATAAAAATGGTGCCACTGAGATGCCTCATTCCCACACGAATGGAGCACTGTAGTGAGAACGGGAAAGCGACCGATGAATTCAACGACATGATTTTTTCTCCTTGTTTTATACTTGATGTTGAGATGGAACTATTGTAGGTATGTCGACCACTTTTGATGGACATCATTCTGCAACTTCCCTTGTATCTATATGAATTGCAAAGGATTATGATCAATGTGGATGACTGTCTCATTTCCCAAAATGTAATGTTTCCATTGATGGCATGCTTGCACAATGGAATACATTTTTTTTTCATAGGTGGGGTACTTTCAGAAAGTATATGAGAGTGTCTCACTATGGTATGATACTGGATGACCATGTTGAGTGAGAAATACTCCTACAACATAGTCAGAGGCATCAATTTCAATCTAGAATGATTGTTGCATATAAGGTAAGGATATTATTTGAGCTAAGCACAAGAATTTATTCAGATCATCAAATTCTTGTTGTTGTGCCTCCCCCATGCAAAATTTTCCTTTCCACCACTCTTTTTTACTTTTCCAAGGTCCCATGCAATATGAGAGAATCCCAACATGAAATTTTAGTAGAAGTTGGCAAGTCTGAAGAATCTCTAAAGCTCAGTTAGAGTGGTCGGGGCTGGTGAGTCACGAATGAATTGAATCTTAGCTGGATCCACATGTACCCCATGTTCATCAACAATGTAGCCTATGTATTGGACCTTTTTCATGACAAAAGAACATTTTTCCAAGTTGGAATATAGCTTGTACTCTCGCAGAGTGCCCAAAAATTGTTGAATATGCTACATGTGATCCTCCAAAGTTATGTTGAAGATGAGGATTTCATCCAGATATTCCACCACAAAAGTGTTGGTGAAGTGTCTCAATACATCATCCATCATTCTCATGAAAGTTTTTGGTGCATTTGTTAAGCCAAAGGGTATGTGAAACCATTAAAAGAGACCTTCTTTAGATTTGAAAGTTGTCTTCCATACATCAGTTGGTTTGATGGGAACCTAGTGGTAGCCAAACTTTAGGTTAATATTGTTGACGAGATTTTCCCCCTTGAGTTGGTCAATAAGGTAATTGATTCGGGGAATTGGGTACTAATTCCATACTATGATTTTCTTTAATTCTCTATAATCAACATAGATCCACCAAGTCCTGTATTTCTTCTACACCAGCACAATCAAACTTCTGGAAGTGGAGGAGTTGGGTCGGATGTGCCCCTTTTGAATCAAATCATGGATCTGGTGCTTGATTTCATCATTTTCCATCAGCGAGTGAGGATATATTGGTTTGTTAGGTAGCGGTGCACCAAGGTTTAGATCAATTGGATTCTTAACTTGGCAGTGCATCACTACCCCGGTGGGTGAGGAGAATATGGATCTATACTTTTCCATGATCCCGTCCACTTGATTCTGCTACAAAGAGAGGCTCTGTGTAGAGGGCATGGATGTGGCAAAGACCTTCTGCTTACTATGACCATGGATCACAAAGAAGAAGAAATTATTGGTATGTGAAATGACCTTACTTCGTTGCTTAGTAGAGATTAAATAAATATTAGTAGGAGACACTACCTTTGTTATCCTGTACAATTTTCTACCAAAAGTAATAATAACACTGCAGGGTCTATACTCATACACATCATGTCGCTTCCACAAATATGGCTGGCCTAAAATAACATCAGAAACTTCAAGGGGAGAAATATGACACAATACATCATCTTTGAAGGGCTTGATGTTGTAAGGAAAAATACATTGTTGGCTAACACGAAGATTTCGTCCTTGGAGAAGCCAACCGATGGTGTAGGAATGCAAGTGGAGTTTTATCGAAAGGTCCAACTACTTGACGACCCCTACTGAAATCAGGTTCTTATAACTATCATTATCGACAATGAAATGTAGTGGAGTCCCATTTACCCACATATGTGAGTGAAAGAGGTGTTCCCCTTCCTCTGTTTCTTCTGGTTCACCTAGTTGGACTTTGGTGGTAGAAACAATGGAAATGGGTTCGTTATCGATGATCTGCTTCCCACTTTCTTAATTTGATTTGGAGTCAAAATCTATCATTGACTCAGAAGGTTTCATATTGGCCACCAATGACTACTTGGACCAACATTGTTTGGTGTTGTGCCAAGGGATTTTATGGTATTCATACCATTTTCCCGTGTCCTTCTTCGAATTATCATTACCCTTCTTGGGTTGTGCATTGGACTGGTTTTGCTAAGAGCGACCATATTTTCTCTGTCCCTTGTTTTCTAGGTTGTGGTTGCATTTTCCCTTCTTTCACTATGAGGAGTTTGCAGATCCAAACTCTCACCTCTTCTGCTTAAATTTTTTCTCGATATTGACAACATATGTATAAGCCACATCTAATGATGTGATGTCTAAAAACCCCTTTTTTGTTTGAATGTATCTATGCATATAGCCGTGGTATTTGAACACCAAATGTTGTTAATACTATTTGATACCCAATTTTATGTGTAGGGTATGGAAAATATTGGTGACGTGTGGTACTGTCTGGTCCCTTTTTCGACGCAGTGTGGTCCATCTTGTGTATTGGTCCTTATAGCTTCCAATAGGGTAGTATTGTTATTTAATAGCATCCTTGAAGGAATCTCATTGGGGGGGGAGACCAAAACTATTGAAGATTCCTCTATGGCCCTTTGCTTAGAGTAAGTATCCCACAATTCCTTAACTTGGGGGATGAACTTTAGGAGTTAAAATGTAATATTTTCCCTATCGGAAAAATTATGGAAAAAAAAATACCCTTTGAGTAGATTCATCCATTTATCTACATTATCAATATCTATCAGTGTTATTGGATAAATTAGTGAATGTGAACATAAAATAATCTCCCTAGATCCACCTGGATCTATAAAAAAACAAGACAGGACATGACGCTTTCCCTTGGTTTCTACCATTGAACTTATCACCAAAGAAGGGGTGTATGACATACCTTTATATATCACTTCCCTATATCTTTGTTGTCCCTAATTTTCTCTAGTGATCTTCTGAGATCAACTCTGCAATGACACAAACCAACCAAAGTGAAATCAGAAATTGTAGATTCAACGAAAACCTAAACATGTGATCAAGGAGTCATGCAATAAAACGCTGATGATTTTATGGGAAAGAAACATGTCATCTTATCATATTAAGTAAAAGTGTAAGATAAAACAAAAATTCCTTGATGTCGCAAGTTCCCTTTAGGTGGTCCTTTGTTCCAACACACACATACACTTGCTCTGAATTTGTATGAAGATGGTCCACAAAATCTTGATGGGAAAATGGAGGCCTCAAACATTAGTTGTAACAGGATCCTTCACATAGTCTTCAGCCTATTATTTCAGAAATTATTTGCTCAATCTTGCTTGACCTTGAACCTTTTCCATGAGAAATATGTTATTATATAGAAGAAGGTGAAGTGGTTACTAGGATGAGGATGATCACAACAAATCAGAGAAGCCAGTGAGATCACAACCATATGGACGCCAACTCACATTATAGAATATTATCCTTCTAGAAACTTCATGAAACTTATTCCTTTTCTTAGCTTCAAGCATCGTCGCACCCTGCATATATAGTAGCATGTGGAAATCCCATTGGCTAGACATAGAACAACCTACAAAAATCAAGGATTTCCGAATTGTGTACCACTGTCAGACTGTGACGTCATTCTAAAAATGTGCCTTGTAGGGGAAGAACTCAACCATTTTCCTCATGTGAAATATTATTTTGGAAGCCTAAACACATGCCTATGGGTTCATCATTAGAGTGACCAAAATAATGTGTAACAATCATTCCTTCAAATAATAGAATATGAAAACTTACTTGTACATTGAAGGAGGTTGCATGGCCTCTTGATGAAGATGCATCTCATATGGGAAGACCCTGAAGGATATGTGTAAAGTTTTCCATCATTTCATTCCTTTGTCATGCAATGGATTCCTCGAGAAACATTTTAAAATAATCTCCTGTGTAAAGGATTGTTTTCAGGCTCAGTCTGGTCGATCTTGCAAAGGATAGACTGATTCGAGTCCCAACTTCTTGTACCCAGATGTTGTCAGGGACATGCAAAAAGAAAAATAAATGAAGAGAAGACCTCTATGATACCACTGATACATATTTATGAGTGGAACAAAAGGAGTAATGGACTGAATACAACAACACAGATATGCAGAGAACAACAAAATATATCCAGTGAATAAAAGCTTCTATTGAATAAATAAAATAGGGTAAAACTGTAAAATTGCATAACTGAAAACAACTTGTTCGAATGGTGGTATCTATATCTGAGAATATATGTGGCTTCTATGTGCATCTATCTCAACACAATGATTACAATAAGGCTCTAGATGCACTTTTAACATTACACATGAATGCCAAAACCCTGGACATCCAAAAACTTAACCCAAGGATATGAAATGCCAAAATTTATGTGCTCCCCAAAGGGTAAGTTGGTACCTCAACTTCCCAGGGCCATAAATTTTGAATATGGCCTCTGTTTTACATGTGTGATAGCCCGTTGGAAATTTATTTTCAAGAACTACACATTATTCCTTCAAAGTTTGCCTCTGTCTACAATTTGATTGTGGCAAGCCAAAAAAAGATTGTTTAGGGCCCCAAAACTGCCCTAGAAGTACAAAAATATGTACTGACATGAAAAATTCCAAAATAAGCCAATTGGATTAGGTGGGATGCCACCAATATCCACCTATAAGTTGTGTAGGGATTCAAAAAATCCTGAAAGTGAAGAACCCACAATTACAAAGAATTAAAGAAGAACATGTTGAACTACAAACTACCAAGAGGAACCATTTAGAATAGGTGGGTGGCCACCAATATCCACCTGGATCACTTGCAAAACATTCAATAGGTTTTGCACACTTTGCGACAACAAAAAATATATTCCAACTTGGAAAAATTCTCCTTCGGCATGGACAAGGTCTAGTACGTAGCTTACATTGTTGATGCACATGGTGTGCATGTTGATCAAGCCAAGATCCAAGTCATCCATGACTGCCCATCCTGAACCATGCTCACTCAGATTAGGATCATCTTAGGCCTTGCCAATTTATATCACAAGTTCATGTTGGGATTCTCCCATATTACATGGGCCCTCAGTCAAATAACCATAGGTGGTGGGAAGTAAAAATTTGTGTGGGGCCTGGCCCAACGGAAATTGTTCGATGATCTAAAGCAATGCTTGTGTTCAACACTAGTGATCTCATTATCTAACCTACAACAACCCTTTGAGATCGAGACACATGATTAAAAATATGTTTTGGGAGTATTTATCACTCAACATGGCCACCTTGTGGCCTATGATAGTGAGAAACTATCAGATGCCATCTGTAAGTACCCTACTTACAACAATGAAATGTACTCCATTGTGCAAGCCTGCCATGAGTGGAGTCATTACATTCTCTAGAAGAATATAGTAATCCACACTGATCATAAGCCACTACAGTTCATGCAGACACAAGAAAAGTTACATAATGACCTCCATTAGAAATGGTCAACATATTTGCAGCAGTTCCACCTCAACATCAAGTATAAAACAAGAAGTACCAACCGAGTCACTGATTGCCTCAACTGACCTCCAGTTTTGACACTCACCACAATGATAGAATCTTGTAGCCATGAGACCTCGGGGTGGCCCCACCTCTATGATATGGATATCGACTTTTCCAACACCTACCAGATGTTGGCCACCAACACAATTATCAATAATTTTTATATTCAAAATGAGATGTTGTTTCATCTGGCCCATCTCTGCATTCCATCAAGAAAGAGAGAAGAGATTATTTTGGAATCCTAGTATAGTTAGGTGGAAGGAAACTTCATCATGGAAAAGACAGTGGAAGTACTGCAACAACATTTCTATTGGATGAAACTTTGACAGGATGTTTGCAAGTATATTCGGTCCTTCTTTGCCTGCACTCTTTCCAAATAGACCATCAACAAAAAGGGCCTGTACACTCCTCCTCCTACTCTTGACAGACCGTATAAATCCATATCAATGGACTATATGTCAGACCTCCCTTCTAGCAGGGGGGAAATGATTGTGTTTTTGTGACTGTTGATCGCTTTTCCAAGATGACAATTTTGGCTGCCTGCAAGAAGAGAGTAACGGTGGAGGACACTGGAAATATTTATTTGAATGAGTGTTGGTACATTTTGGGATCCCAAAAACCAATATCTCATATCAATACACTCGGTTCCTCAACAAATTTTGGTCAAGCCTCTGGTCACTATTGGACACCAAGCTCACCTAGTCCACTTCCTTCCACCCCCATATGGATGGCCAAACTGAGGTCGTTAACCAAATGATAGTGCACATCCTGCGCATGTACAATTACAAGAAAACTCACACCTAGGACGAGAGTCTTCCCTATGTTAAACATAGCTACAACATAGCCATACATAGCTCAACCGACCACAACCCCTTTCAAGAAGGGTTGGGATTTCAACCATTGGGTCCCATGGATGTTGAAATATTCTTTCTGAACACCTAAGAAGACTCATTTCATGGTCCCACTAAATATGAAAAAGACACGAAGTTCATTGAGAGGATCCATCACATCCACAAAAAATTTCAAGATATTTTACAGAAGTCCAATCCCAAGTAAAAGCAATGCCATGATCGACATCGGGTGCCACACCAGTTTCGGGTGAGAGACAAATTTTGGTTGCACTTGTAGAAAGAACGCCTTACAGGGAATCATCAGAAGCTTTGTCCACTCCATTATGGGTATTACGCCATTATTGTTGCAGATCCCCTACCTCAGCGAGTTCCTGCGACCTCCCAGTCTCTGGATCATTCTTCTTTCTTGAGTCGAAGTAGATCTTGGGGCCCTTACTGGAACCCCACGAACCTGATCCACAGGTCCTTCTCGAAAACCCCACTGACACAACATGCACTAGGCATAGGTCTTCACTTCCACGTGGCCACCATATGTGACCTTAGGCTAAGACAAAAGGCACTTTTCAGATTTCACGACTTCGCGAGTCCTAAAGTCGAATCTCTAACTCTTCCAATCCCGAAACTCGAAATGCCGAGATTCTACTCCCAAGCCACATTGTGTTTCACGACTTCGGGACTTTCAATGCGAAGTGCCCTGGCTCCTTATCATCGAGATTGCCAAAAATCCAAACCTCGAAATGATGAAATGCCAAAATATCACACGCAGCTCTACTCCAAAGATATGTCGTGTTTCGTGACTTCAGGGATTTCAACACAAAGTTCCCTAGCTCCTTGTGTCCATGGGACTTCTGAAAAGCCGAACCCCAAAATGTTGAAACACCCACTCCAAAGGGAGATCAATGGCTATGAGCCACCCTTGATCCAATGACTTACATTCTTTCGAGGTTTCATGGGTCAAGATTTTCGACTGTTACCCTTTCCATCCTCCAGTAGCCGAAATACCAAAATCTCCCTACGTACCATATGCACTTTTCGGGACTTTGGAATTCGCAATTTTGCAATTCCACTGTGACCAATTCTTGGTCCTTCAACCTCTCAGGTCCCAAAACTCCGATTGCATCCGAATATCTGCCATGCATTCTCTCCAAATGGACGGTCCCGATGTTTTCAGGATTTCACGTACTGGGAGTTTGAAACTCTCGATTCCAAGACCATAGCCTCCTCTACATCCCAAACTCTGAAATGCCGAAATGCCAAAGTTCTGCTCCAAAGACAAGTCGTGTTTAATGTCGAACCTTGAAATGCCAAAACACTCATTCCAAAGGGGAATCGACATATGTGAACCTCCCAGAGGTTAAACTCCATGCACCTTCCTTCGGATTTGATGGCTATCAGTCCTTTGCACTAGATCTAACGGACGAGATTTGTTTCTCTTCCTTGTGCACTTTTCTGTGTGCGTCTGGGTGTAGACTTCAATGACCTAGATCTCACCTCTCTAGCTGATCTAACAACAGTTTTTCTCCACCTTGAGCATGCCCTTCTTCCTTTCCATTGGAAGATTTCCTGAATTTTCAAAGGCCTCGACCTTTTCTTTATCTATGAGCTCGATCTGACTTTGATGAACTCGCCTACATTCTAGGAACACTATCCCTCCTAAGCTCCTCAAACTATGAACCCTCCAAAGGGTTTTCTTGGCCTCTGCAACCCCTTGCAAGGTCCATGCACACAACTGTGCTATTTCCTCTAATCTTACCTGTGGCTCTAACCTCAAAGGGTCTCTGTCCCTTTCTCTCCTTGAAGGGATGGAAGTTCCCTCTTCTGCAACTTCCTACTCAAGCACTCCTTGTTGAGCCTGCAGGGTGTTCAATAAGCCTATGAAGGTCTTCCCTTGACACTTCTTCTTCTCTGAACTAAAATAGGAGTTCCTTTGTGCACTCTATGCACTTGCTCAATGCCCTCCTGGCAAAGTTATCCATAATCCTCAGTGATTTTGTCCTCTCTGTTCCTTGTTATGCACAGTCTTACCTCTAAGGTATTCAACAACCTTGAGGCTTCTCCTTGAGTTAATGACTTCAGCTGGTGCGCCCTCCTGGGATGTCTTTGTCTGAAATTCCACAGAATTTAGAAGTGCACTCCTCGCACTGGCTTACAGAACCTACAGTGTTTTGTCATGCACTCTTGCATGAAGCCACAAAGAACCCAAACCTGAAATCAAAGAACTCCGAACATATAGAAAAATCTATCTATCCCTATAAATGCAAACTTAACATACATCTATAGCGTATCATAAACATATATACGAAATTCATTCATAAACACATAAACACATGAACAACAACATGTAGGAAAAACTGCTCTGTTTGTATTAATCAAGAATGCCTGATTACAATGTGTTCGAGCTCGGACTACAACATAGTCTTGGCTCTCTTCTGCTCCTAACTATTCTACCTTATCTACTCATGTAGAACTCTCTATCTCTCTCTACTGCTGAACTCTTAGAACTAACTTCAAAATAAGATGCCAAGATCTTTTACATGAGGGGGCTCTTCGAGCTCTTCCCTCTAAGCTACCTACTCTCATAAATTACATTCAATTTCATTGAATGGTTGTCTAGTCTAAATCGGATCTAGATCTCATCCTTACAACCATTTAATGCAACCTTATCTAAAGACTGCGCATATGCATGGATTTTGGCTCTTCGGCCTTACAACATTTAATACAAGTTCAAAATTTGAACAACGAGAGGGTTGTGCCTCTCTCCTTCCACTGAATGCACATTTGATGTGATGGTTGGCTGGTGCGTAGCTGGCATGGAGCGATGCTCCTGCATCATACTCCTTTTCTGTGAAAAATTCATGAGCTCCTACTCATGAGCTTCCCAGCATCACTGTTGAAATCCACCTGGATCTCAAACAGTTCTTTGGAGTTTTCCATCTGCTCCTCCGCTTTGCTACTGCTGCCCTGCTACTATGGTAGGTTCTCCTCTCCTCAGCTTCCCTTTACTAACTGTTTCTTTTGATCTAATCATCAACCTTTTGATCTCCGCAATTATCTCTTCCAGCCACTCCCATGTCTGGCTCTCTCTATGGAGTCTTCTCGGCTGCATTTCTTCCCTCAAATGGGTATATCAACTAGATCTCCCATGCCATATTCTCCATCTCCTATGGCCTTAACTTGCCACTCTATTGTAGATTCCAATTTTTTAGTCTCCTCACTGAATTGTTGCTCAGCTTCTTCTTGTGGCAGTTTTGTTCCTACCATTCCTCTTGCTAGCATACTTCCAGCTTCTTCCAGCTTCTCCCCAGACTGGTATGCTCCTCCATATTCTGTAGCATGCTTTGACATTATAGTCATCATCATCTGTTCATCTCCCTCGCTGAATTTTTTGAGTGATTCCTTGGAATGCTCCTCTGCTAGCATCTACATGTCTGTCTCCTCGTGGAAACCATATACTGGCTCTGGATTGTTCAACCAATCCTCCAACATATCTAACTCCATCTCCCATGGAGTGAGAATATTAACTGTGTGCTCCTCTTCTTCTTCTGCTACAAGCTCCAGTGCTACAGTCATCTCCTTTTCAGCTTCCTGGCTGAAAATTTTGAACCATTCTTCTAAATGCTCATCTCCTTCTCCTTGGGAAAACATCATTTTCTACTCCACTTCTTCCTCTTATTTCACAATCACAACTGGTTGTGCTCCTTCTTTTTCTCTTGCCTCGATTGGGATAAGTGGCAGGAATACCTTTATCCCTCCAATCATCAGAATGGTCTTCTGATCTTCCTACTGGATGGTGGAAGTTTTTAACTTGTCATCATCTTCATTCACATGGTCTACAAAACCACATGAATTTTAACTTATCAACACTTCTTGTTGATATGAACTCACCCCTAAGTTCCTGAGACTTTCAGACGGTCTTATCTACTCTCCCTTGCCCACCTGGCAGTCTATGAGATCTTCAACTAATCTCATACCATTGCCCACCTGGAAAAATGAATTTCCACTGCTGTCCTCCTGACAGTTTATGAGATCCTCCAAATATCTCATTTCATTGCCCACCTGGCAATTGGAAAATTCATCCCTGCCCTCCTGGCATTCTATGAGAACTGAAACTAATCTCTCTTCCTCATCATTGAGGGTTTCTCCAACTTCTGGCTCACACACATGAACCACTTCCTCTATGTCTCTGAGGTTTTCAGTATACCTCAGCCATCCTTTCAATAGTCTTTGTTGTCCTCTGGTCAACAATTTCTTGACTGACCACTTTTCTTTACTCCTTAGAGGCCATTCATACACCCAATGTGTCTTTGCGTTATTTTGCACCCGCAGTACAAGATTTTCCATCCTAGCTCTTATCTCAGTGAGCTCTTTATCCATCTCATCTTTTCTCTATTGTTGATGGTTCTTCTTTCCACCACATCCATGGAATTTAGTAGCCATATTTACCTTCTACCTACCCTCTTGGAAAGTCTGTTGCTGTCACTCTACAACTAAGAGCACTTCCAACATATCCTACAGTCCTCTTGACTATCTTTTGACTATTGTGCACCTTGCAACAATCATCACAGAGCTTCACCACTTTGTCTTCTTCTTATTCTGTATGTAAGCAAAGCTCAATGCTCTGATTTCCCCTGTCGCCTACAGAAATCAAATCCCACTCTGATACCAATTTGTTGTAGACCCCCTACCTCAGTAGGTTCCTGCGACCTCCCAGTCTCTGGATCGTTCTTCTTTCCTGAGCCAAAATAGCTCTTCGGGCCCTTATTGGAACCCCACGAACCCGATCCACAGGTCCTTCTCGAAAACCCCACCGGCACAACATGCACTAGGCATAGGTCTTCACTTCCACATGGCCACCAGATGTGACCTTAGGCTAAGACAAAAGGCACTTATCAGATTTCGCGACTTCACGAGTCATAATGTCAAGTCTATGAATCTTCCAATCTCAAAACCCAAAATGTCGAGATTCTACTCCCAAGCCACGCCACATTTCATGACTTCGGGACTTTCAATGCGAAGTGCCCTGGCTCCTTGTCATTGAGATTGCCGAAAAGTTGAACCCTGAAATGCCAAAATGTCGAAATCTGACCCACAGCTCTAATCCAAAGATATGTCACGTTTGGCGACTTCGGGGCTTTCAACACAAAGTGCCCTGGCTCCTTGTCCTCGGGAGTTCTGAAAAGCCAAACCCTGAAATGCCGAAACACCCAATCCAAAGGGAGATCAATGGCTATGAGCCCCCCCTGATCTGATGGATTACATTCTTTCAGGGTTTCATGGGTCAAGAGTTCTGACTCTTACTCTTTCCATCCTCTGGTAGATGAAATAATGAAATCTCCCTACGCACCATGTGCACTTTTTGGGACTTTGGAATTCATGATTTCACAATTCTACTGCGACCAATTCTTGGTCCTTCAACCTCCCCGGTCTCGAAACTTCGATGGTGTTTGGATCTCTGCCATGCGTCCTCTCCAAACAAACGATCCTGATGTTTTTGGGATCTTGCATACCAAGAGTTTTAAACTCTCGGTTCCAAGACCATAGCCTCCTCTACATACCGAACTCTGAAATGCCAAAATGTTGAAGTTCCACTCCAAAGACAAGTCACGTTTTGTGACTTCGGGGTTCTCAACACGAAGTGCCCTGGTTCCTTGTCATCAGGATTCCTCAAATGTTGAAACACTGATACCAAAGGGGAATCAATGACTGTGAACCTCCCAGAGGTTAAATTCCATGTGCCCTTCTCTAGATCCGATGGTTATTGATCCTTTCCACTAGATCTGATGGCCCTAATCTGTTTCTCTTCCTTGTGTGCTTTCCTACGTGCATCTAGGCAT
>JASDQU010586347.1:0-49784 GCA_032191745.1 Picea mariana | reverse complement strand
AAATTTCTGCAATTCTTCAATTCTTAGAGTACTCTGATCCTGTAGATAATATTACTCAATGTATTCTCTGAAACTCCCCCAATTTTCACTCCTTGAATCCTCCCCAAAAAGAGGTTATAGAAAGAATGGTAGACTTTATTCAATTCTAGTCTATTTAGGAGAGTGAACTTGCACAAAATGCCTCATGCTCAATAATTAACATCTGATTCTGAAACTATAACACAAGAAACTACAGTATTTAATTTTTCCAATGAAATCTATCCCACTTAATTTGGATTCTTGATGAAGATGTTATGACAGTTTTACCCGGAACATCTGTTTATTGACTAGCTTCAGGACTGGTCACAAACCTTATCTTCCACAGAGTGTATATCCATAATTATAACGAATCAAGAGCTGAGATTTTTACCAGAGGTACCTTGATATTTATTCTAAATACCATAGCGATTTCACCATCTGAATCATTCTATAAAAAAATTTATAGCAAAAATTGTAAGGTGACCTGAAAATAACATACCTTAGAACACATCACGAAAAGACTTCATCCTCCCTTGAAATCCAACCTTCTTTTCTTCTTATTACCTATGAAATTCCACTTGTATCAAATGAATATATAATGATGTTTATTTATACCATTTATGTCACTTCCTTTTAACATTATGGTTGACCTGACACTTTCTTATTTTGTAATTCTTTTCTTTAATTATCTTTAGGGCCTACATGTACTTCCTTCTTCAATTCACTTTGTCATATTCAAAAATTCATTTCTCATCAACCATGAGGATCCACGTGACATGAAAAATACCATTAGAAACAACATGATGTATACTATACATCGATGGGTGTTGTATCTTCATGTGCATTTTCCTTCATGTCCAAATACCCTCATCAATCTTATGGTCCAAAACCCATGACTAGGGTTGACATCAATGACAACAACCAATCTTCCAACACTCTACCGCTTATCCATTAGTCATAAGTTTTTTCCTTAGAATTCGGTCAGGATATGAATCAACGGTCGTCACTTCCATGTTTAAAGACTTATAGATTCAAATTCTATGCTTTTTTGTGCATGGATGACGAGTGAAGGATGAATTATGCCCAACTGTCAATCCCTCACTTATCTTTGTATTTTATTGATTCATGGATGAATGATTTGTCTTTACAACTTTCTTGTGAATGATTCATTCCTACGATTGATTGTTTCTTGCTTTGATCTTATACCGCCCCTTCATTTTTCTTCTTGGAGTCATCGCCTGCATCTTGGGCAGCAAATTTATACTTGAATGACTGTGTTTTATACATTGAATGACTGTGTTTTTATACATTGAAGGACTGTTTTTTCATACATTTTTTCATACATTTGAATGATTGCATTTTGATGATATGTTTTCATTCTTCTTTTGTCAATATTTCATCTGTATTGATGTGTACTCACCCTGACGTTGGTAGAATCCAAGTGATCCTTTTGGTACAACTTAAATTAGTCTTCTAGGTGGCATCTGTAAGGAGTTTAAACTGTTGCAAAATCAGACGATGGTTATGTAGTGAATGCCATTGAATTCTATTTTCCTTGTGGGTTATGTAATGCATTGTAGGTACCATTGCAACCACTTGTTGGTTGTATTGTTCCTTTCTTGGCTTAATGACAATTGATGGGGTGGGGTTTTTATTTATTTTTACCTTCCAAAGGGTGTTACACATTATTGTCATTCAGAAACAAGAATTATGAATTATTTACAATCTTTTTCCTTTTGATAAAAATAAAACATGTGGATACCACACCTTGTGGAACAAAATTTTCCTGTGATTTTCCCCCAAAATCAACGATTTTTGTTCCTTTCTCTCTGCGTGTGGTTACTCAGAAAAAAATAAAGTTTTAAAAACTACTGAATTTCTTTTCCTCTGCGTGGAAACTTCACACACTGATTTCCATTGATTTTCTGTGTTTTTCTTGAGATAAGGGTGACCTGCGTTTATACATTCTCCCAGGGAATTGTTGTGCTAGATTTCTGCATTTTACTTCTTCATTTGCACAACAATTTCAACCTCCTACATGGAAAATTTTGCCCATTTTTTCACTCCACTATTATCATGTTTTTATCTCAGCAGCTACCATCATTTAACAAAGAAATTATCACATAATTTGTCTCTGCTAATATTTAATGGAACGAAAGTAGTCTCTCTGTGATTGGTTAGACAACAATATCCTTGTGTTTTTAAATATGGTTGACAACATATCATATAACACCTAGCGATATCACTTTACTCATCGATTTGGGCACATTACACAACAATTCCTTTACCGACAAGTTTCCTTGTTGATACCTGAGTTTTCAATGAACCCCTCTGTGTTTTTTCATATATATTCTCCCAGAAAATGGCAATTTACCTATGCCATTTCATTTATATATGTGATTGTGTTTGTTGTGGATGTGTTTGATAAGTTGTGATTGGTTATATATCGTGGATAGCAATATTCTGGATGGTGAATTTATATAATGTGTGACATAATTTTATATCATAATTCAGACAACAATATCATTCTTATACACCATTAGTTTTATCAATAGATTATCATCAGATTTGTTAATGGATAAGGAGGCATTTGTTGTTGTATGACAACGTACTTATTTTCTATAGATGACAGCTTATTATTCTCTATGTACGATTGCATTTTTACCATAAGTTTGACTGTATTTTTACTCTGAGAATGATTGCAGCTTTACCATGTGAATGTATGTGTTTTTAATATGTAATGAGAACCACAACATCCATTATGGCTCAACGATTGCATCTATTTTATGCCAACTTATTCATTATGTACTCTGCCTTCTACTTATGTTTATGGACTACGTGTTAATACCCAGAAAATGTTTTAAATGGTGGTTTAGTGATTTTATATATCCCGTGGTAGAGAATCCCCTTGATTGATATATAGAGTCTATATTCACAGCGACATCCACAAATTTGATAGAGTTTATATTCAACATTGATATCCCTGAAATTTATGAATGACCATGAATTGATTGTTGCATTTTTTATTGTGTATTGATTAGGTGAATTTATTGCATTGTATGTGGTGTATCACAACAACCTTCCTTCAAGTATTAATGATTGATGGACAATGATATCCTATAGCAATGGACTGCAATTTACCATTTATAAAAGACATCGTTATAATTTACTGTTTAAATCGATATGTTGTTTAAAGGACAACGAATCATATAGTTTAAAGGATAGTGATTGATATAACGATTTTATTGTGATTTAATTTAGCAAATTTATAGAGTTAAATTCCATTGAAACACACTTACACTGCAAATTTATGCGTGCACCTGATGTACATTTTAGAAAGCGATAAATTAAAAAACAATATTATAGAGAGAAATGACAAATGTTTAATAACTAGAGTAGATCACTTTTTAATGAAAAGTAGTTCACTTATTTTAATGGACAGTGTATATTTGTTGAAAAGCGTATTTGATTTGTTAGAGTGCATGTAATAGTTCAAAATTATGGTCACTTTTATGATAATAAGTAACTTTTATAATAGTTCACTCCTTCGCACTTAAAATTCATGCTTAACAGATAGTAGTTTATGGGTGTTGGCGAAGTCGTTTGATAGCTTGCACATTTTTTTAATTTGAGTTATGTCATATTATGTCTTGTCGACTTATTGCTTGGATGAGTGGGTATAGTATTATTGTTTGTTAATTCGGTCTCCTAACACTCGGATTTGCATGGGATATTGGTCTAGGCATGTTAAGTTGTGCCATGGTTACTACCATTCCTATCACCTGGTGACGACATGATTCCTAATGAGTGGATCATCGCGTGCCCTGACGGATAGAGGCAAAGGATAACCTGGCTGGAGTCTGTGCTTCCCAATGTGGGCATTGTTTATTGTATTTGATGTTGGAACTTGGTTTGTAATGCCTTAACACATTTTGGATTTTCCCGTCATAGGGGTTTCCAGTTACCGATCATCCAAGATGTTGTGTCGAGTTAGTTGTTGTTTTCCTTTAGCTTGTAAGCATTGTAATTCTTGTGTCGGTTCGATAGTCATTTATATATGTCTTGGATTGTCGAATGTTTCATCCAAATTCCTGATGTGCTAGGTCTGGGTCATTTTTTTTTGTTCCCTGATCTATGTGCATGCTGATCATCGTCACTTTATTTGGTTAATTGTTGTCATTGTTGTCATCCTACTTAAACAAAAAAAAAAAAAAACTTTTGTGTTGCATCGCATGNTGTTGTCATCCTACTTAAACAAAAAAAAAAAAAAAACTTTTGTGTTGCATCGCATGTAGTTGTAACAATGGGGTTGTTACATATATACATATATACATATGTAGTCAAGGAAAAAATATATGACATGTACCGATTTGGTTGTACCTTCAGTCAATAGAATCATATATATAGTTAGCCATGATTGTAAGAATATAGTGATATATCTAAAATAACTTTTTACATTTTGACGCATTCATTAGTTTCCACTCATATACATGTTGTCACCTAATTCAAGGTAACCAAACTTCCTATGAATATGGGTTTTCAAGAATAAAGTGTTCAAGGTGCATAGGTTGAATTTACCATAATTATGAAATATATTTTAGATGCATTATGAAAAGTTCATGGATGTGAAGCCTCATGTGCTCCATGACAATTCTTATGTAGTTTGTCATGGTTTTATTATGTAGTTTGTCTTCTCTTGTATCCACCACTTTGTTTGTTAATGTATCAAAATGGATATTAACATCCCACTAGTCTCATGTCATGAATCCAAAAATAGGAAGGACCACTTGAACTCCCTATCAATTCATTTATTTGCATAACTCCAATATATATTTAGCATTCCAATAATTATACTCTAACACACATTATCACATAGTTAAATAGTGGGAAATTGAATCGTATCTATTTGGGAAGGTAGAAGGACAAATGCATGTGCAACCATCTTATGTCCCTCTACAATATCCAACCAAACATATGAATAATTTTGAACTCAGACATTCACGGATCATTTGGAGAAGACACAAGATTTTGGTAAGAACTTGCAACTCTTGATGGCCTTCTAATTCCCAATTATTCAAATTAAATTAGAGACACCTTATAACACAAATTACATGAAATGAAATATTCACTATTTTATTTTGTTTTAACAAGAAACGATATCGACATGTTCCTCAAGTGGAGAGGATCCCATTGTGGGATCTCTATCACAAGGTCCACTAACAATATTTACCAACCGAGTGGATGGTTATCTTGTTGAGTTCACCCCACATGTGAAATTTAAGCCTACCAATTTTCTCTCATCAATAGAGCCTCTTCCATCCTTTTTGAGGTATTTGGATGATGGTTAGTATAGAGCACTTGATATATATTTGAAGCTCTTGATCCAATATATTAATATGGAAGTTGTATCACATGTCGAGAACCTATTGTCCATTTCCTTGGTCACTGTGGCCATATTGAAATTGTATTAGCATTGTATAAACCCTTGGTTTTAAGTCTACTAAAAATTTCATGAAATACATGTGGATATTATATCATCACTTTAATCACAAAAGGGAGCAAATTAAAATTTATGCTAAAGACTATGAAAGCATCTTGAAGCTCACTACCCATATCCAAGTCAGTGTTGGCCATTATTTCTAAGGGATAACAAGACCATGTTGCATCAATGGATTATGGAAAGGATGCACAAAAAGGTTTCAAAAATATGAAAAACCTGGGGATATCATCCTAATACACATACATTATATTGTATAATACATGTTCAATTTTTGAAGGCATGTATTGTTGGATTACTGAAAGGGCGGTTGAATCAGTAATAGAGAAATTTAATCCTTTTTCACCATAAAATGAAGTGTTATATCAATGTAGCATTATCATCCAATAGTTGCATATTAAATAAACAATGAACAAATGAGAAATCACACACATACACAACACACTAGTGTTTTACATGGAAACCCAAAGTGAGAGAAAACCACATAGTGTTTTTTCTTATATTTCTTTAAGAATTCAATTCATTGGAATCATCGACTTCCTTTGTTTTCCAGCTGCAACTGAAAGGAAGCTCCAACCCCCTAGTTTCTCAGGCTACAACCCGAGGGAAGCTCCAACTCCCCAATTCTATGGCTACAACAAGAAAGAGGCTACAACCCCCTATGTTCTCTGGATACAACTGGAAGGTGTATACAACCACCTATCCTTTCCTCAGCCAACCACCTTGATGTACAAGTAGAATGATGGAACCATTGTCACACTATCACTATGAGATATACTACAGTAAACCTGTACCAATAAACCTATAATCAGCATGTAACAACATGTACTAATAACGTGTTCCAACATGTACCATACATCAACCTGTACCTCAACCTGTACAACAAAAACATGAATCAACCATGCACCAAACCTGTACAAATAATATGTCCCAATAACCTGTCCAAAAAACCTATAATCAACATGTACCATAAACAAAGGCATCAACAATGCACCAACCTGTACCATCAACGAGTGCATAAACATGCACCAAATATGTACCAATCGTGCATCAAATATGCATAAACTATGACTCATCAAGATGTACCAACATCATCAACTATACACCTCATGTATGTGCCAACTCATCAACTACTTGTCTCAACCATGTACCCAACATGTACCTGAACCAAAATCCGTCATCAATTTTATCATCCAAATCTGATCTGATCACATATACCTCAAACACTATACCAAAAGTATGTACCTCAAACCATGTGCTAGAACCGCACTGTTATACAACCTCTATTTATACCAATAACTTGAGAAACATACCTCAAACCAAAGCCCTCAAACATGAACCAACACTAAACTTCAATAGATATGCCTCAGATCAACACTACAGCAAGCCATAAACTCCCAAGAAGGAATCCAACATATTTACAAGGAAAGCCATCGACTTGATTCATAAATTCAACACTACACATATGAAAACCATACCATTTTTTTTGTGGCATTTTGTTGTCATGACTTTGCTGCCGCAAATCCACTGCCCCAATTTTTCTGGCGTGATTTTACTACCACACTTATTCTGCTACATTTTTTCCACCGCACTTTTGTTGTTGCACTTTTTCTTCTGCACTTTTCTTCCGCACTTTTTCCGCAGTTTTCCTATCGCACTTTTCCTGCTACACTTTTTCTGCCACAGTTTTGCTACCGCACTTTTTCTACTGCAATTTTTCTGCCTCACTTTTTCCTATCGTACTTTTCCTGCTGCATTGTTTTTTCCGCTATTTTCCTACCGCATTTTTTCTGCCGCGCTTTTTCTACTACAATTTTTCTCTATTGATAATACCTGCCCAAATAACCTTTCACAAAAACACATATTCAATGATATTCAAGTGTGATTTGAATGAGAAACCCTTGCCTCTTATTTATACTTTTATGTATCTTCATGAAGGGGTTACCTTCTAACCATCTTAACCCACTTTCCTTATTTTAGGGTTAACCCACTTATAACCACTTGTCCACTTCACTTAACCACTTTTGATAATTAGTAAGCTCTCCATTAACTTTATTATTTAAATAATTTCTTTTGCATCCTCTTTGACTTATAGTAAAGTCATCACTTCAGTTTATTATTTCAATAATTTCTTCTTTCCAAATACTTTGAGTACTTTGACCTTTTGGAGCTTCTAGATGACTCGTGAGGGTTCTCCAACTTTACATGGCCATAACTCTCTAACCGTGAGGAGTTATGTGATGTTCCGCATACCACCGGAAATGGAATGACATGTTCTATCCATATAGAATATTTTTACCTGCAAATATATCAAAAATCATACCATTATCCATCAAACAATCTTGGGTCTATTACCCAAACCTTTGTGCTACCATAATTCTCTATTGTAATTTATTCAAGGGTTGACATAAATGAAAACCAACCCAATTAATCAATAATCTCCTCCTTTGGAATTGATGGAAACACTCTGATGCAATACTGAAGTCATGTCATCCAATAATGAATTCGTATCACTCATGTCCTTCCTGTGACCATCGCTCCCCCTCGAACCATGCCTCTATGCTTTGAATCTGATAAACTTGTCCCCCTTTGTCATCAATGAAAAATGTATCCTTAAATCTGAGGCTGTTCCCCCTAACTAAATTGTCCTTCGGGATACTCCCCCTGAATGAACTCTTCCTAAAACTAATCTCCCGACTTGAACTGTCATCTTTATGGTGCTTCCTCGTGTAAATATAAGACATATACGATAAGCAATCAAAAGCATTCATTTTTTAGTAGAAATTACTCTGATTCCCTCACGTAGATACTCAAAGGCTTCCCATGGAAGAGATTTTGTAAATATGTATTCCACTTGTTATTTTGTGCCCACATATTCAACTTTGATGTTCTTCCCTGTAACTTGTTCCCTTAGAAGGTGAAACTTTATTGGAATGTGCTTCATCTTGGAGTACATCACCGGGTTGTTTGAGATAGTGATGGCGCTTGTATTATCAAAATAGATTGGAATGTGATCATAATACTCAACCTCTATATCTGTCAGAGTTTGTTTCATCCCTAGAACCTATGTACAACATCTTGTTGCTGCAATATACTTTGCCTCGACTGTAGATAAGGATATTGATGATTGTTTCTTGCTTATCCATGACACTATACACTCACCCAAGTAGAACATTGTTCCACTGGTGCTTTTTCGGTCATCAACACAGCATGCCCAATATGCATCTGTATAGTAAATAAGTGAAAGATCATTTCCTTTTGGATACCATAATCCAAACTCTTATGTTCCTTTAAGATATCTTAAAATGCTCTTTACTGCTAATACATGTGATTCCTTTGGTGTTGTTTGAGATCATGCCACCTGTCCAACTCCCTACATTACATCTGGTCTGGATGTTGTAAGATATAGTAATATACCAATCATTGACCTGTATTGCCTCTGGTCTGTAGACCTTGAATCATCATCTTTGCTCAACTTGCAATTGGTTTTCATAGAAGCGGTAACTAGTTTGCAATCTTCCATTCCGAACCTCTTTAGAATTTATTTGATACACTTAGTTTGAAAAATAAAAATTACTTTCTTTCTTTGACATATATGAAGACCCAGAATGAAGGATAGTTCTCCAACTAATGACATTTCACATTCATTATGCATATCCTTTGCAAATTCCTGCCTTAACCTGTCATTAGTACTTCCAAAAACAATATCAGCGACATAAATTTCAATTAATAAAAACTACCTTGAGTTACCTTGATGTAGAGGTTGTTGTTTGCGCTTCCTTTCCATAGTTCGTAGGGATTTTTGTCATTTTTGTTTCTAAATATTACTCTGTTTTGAATGTGAATTGTTGTATGCACGACATGTGTCCAAAAAATATTTGTCAATTTGGAATCCATTAGCATTGTTTGAGCCATTTCTTGTGGAATTATCATCCATTATGATAATGTTTCTTTGTCTTTGAACCACTCTCTGAACCAATCTATGAATCCATTCTCTTTTCCACTGTCATACATCTGACCAAACCTGATAAGTGCTCTTACGAATCCATCTCTGTCCATACTATCCAAGACTCTACTTGACCCATTTATCACTATGCTATCATGGAGTCTTGATTAATCTATCAAACTATACTTTTTCTAACTGACTTCTCTGTATATTTCTTCTCAAACTATGCAAGCTACTCTAAGGATGGTTCTTTGGTCTATCACAACTATTGCATAGACCCTCTTGTCTAATATTCATGTTACCTGGGAGTCTCTAAGCCAGATGGCACAGAACAAATACTTCTGTGATTTGTATTCATAATCATCTTCATTGTTAGATTCATCATCTCTTTGAGCTCTAACTTCTTTATTTATGTTTGTGGATTCATCTTTCACTTCAATTCCTGAAGTACAATCTCTTGAACCTATTCCTTATTTACCTGTCCTTCTTTTCTTTCAGTTATTTTCCAAACCTTTGTGTATCTGAAATATTTTTTTTTCTCTGTAGAATTTTCTTCATCTTGTTTTATTGCCAATCTTGCGATCTCTTGGACCTGCTATTTGTTCACATGTTCTTCATGTTTTCTTATCCATACTTTCTTACATCTGATATCACTTTTCTCTTTCATGGAAGTATCGATCATGCTTCTAGAATCACTATATATGTGTCCATAGTTATGACATTTATAACATTCAATGTTACATGGGGCCACATAGGCATTTCTTGCCTGAACATTTCTTTTATAGTCCATACAATATTCAACCTTATGTCCAAATTTACTACAATAAAAAAAATGACCATAAAAGAAATTTGCATACCTGAGAGTGAATGATATTCTTTGTGGCATAGTCCTTCTGAATTTTTTCCTTGACTGATCATGATCGTGATTGAAGATTTTTTGTGGCTTTAACATGGATGGTATTCTTGAAGATGTATCTTCAATACTTTTCTGAGATTCTGGTTGACAATGATTCCTTCGTTTGAGTACTTCTACATAACTTTTTATATTTTCTTCATTCTTATTTTCTAGCAACCTAGCGTGCTTCTCTTCATTATCTATAACTGATGTGTATTTTTCTGTTTCTTCAACGTTCTTGTTGAGATTGACTATTTTACTTCTCAATGTGACAACTTCTTCTTCAATATTCTCAACCTATTCTTCTTTCTTCAGTATTTGATACTTCATAACTTCTTTTGTTCTTTTCTCTTCTTGAAGATGAATTTTTAATGCGCTTATTTCTTCTTCAAGTTATTTCTCTTCTTGACCAAACTCTTTCACAAGATGGTTTATATCGTTAGTTCTTTCCTTAATATGATCTATCAATAGCTTCTCTCTCATTTATGTTTTTTTGATTCTATGTTTCCTTCCAAATACTACTTTTGATATTCAAGATTTTCTTCAATCTTTCTGGCTTCTTCTAGCTGAGTTCTTAAGTTCTCAATGATGTGTTGGGCTTCTTCAAAAATGTGAAAACATTCCTTTTGTTTCACCAATTCTTTCTTGAGTGACTTGTTTTCTTCTCTTAGTTAATATAAAGAACTAGTCATTTATGCTTCATTATTGTCTTCCTTTTCAATTAGTTTTTCTGTCTCATTTCCTTCATGGCATTCTATTTCAAGATGTCTATGTTTTTCACAATTAAAGCAAAACAACATACCTCTGGTGATTATGTACTCTTCATATTTTGAATCTATTTGACATGGTGAACATAATTCTTCTTGATCTGTATCTTCATCTTCTTTAGAATTTTATTAATTTACGATGGGTGAATAATATATGTCATGTAACTTATCCCAAATTTATTTGGCTGATGAACAATTACCAACCTTTTCTCTTACTTGATTAGGTAATCCTTCCCAAATGAAATCCATTGCTATTTTTTTATTCTTCTTCAATTCCTTCTTGGATGCAGTCTTTTCCCTTTTTGAACTATCATATCCTGTAACAAATAATAACCAAATATAATGTCCCTGTGGATGTAAGCATACTTTCATCCTTATTCTCCACATCTCATACTTAAAACCATTCTGACCATTAAACATTGGTACTCCATTATGAGAATAATCCATGATCTTCTTCTAGTGGTTAAACTGTTTCTTGAAGTAACTTTCTCTGATACCAATTGTTGGATTACTAAGATGGGGTGTGAATCAATAACAGATAAATTTAATCCCTTTTCACCCTAAAATGAAAGTGTTATATCAATGTAGCATTATCATCCAATAGTTGGAGAGTAAATAAACAATGAAAAAATGAGCAATCACACACATAAAAAGTACACCAATGTTTTACGTGGAAACCCAAAGCGTGAGAAAACCTCATAATTCTTTTTCTTATATGTCTTTAAGAATTACACTCATTGGAAGCACCAACTTCCTTTTTTTTCCAGCTGCAACTGAAAGGAGGCTCCAACCCCCTAGTTTCCCAGGCTACAACCTAAGAGAAGATCCAGCTCCCCAATTTTATGGATACAACAAGAAGGAGGCTACAACCCCCTATGTTCTATGGATACAATTGGAAGGTGGCCACAACCACCTTTCCTTTCCTCGTCCAACCACCCTGACATATGAGTAGAATGATGAAACCATTTTCACACTATCACTGTGAGATATACTATTGTAAACCTGTACCAATCAACCTGTAATCAAGTTGTAAAACCATGTACTAATAACTTGTGCCAACATGTACCATACATCAACAGGTACCTCAACCTGTACCATAAACAAATGCATCAAACATGCACCAAACCTATACAAATAAATTATCACAATAACCTGTCCAAACAACCTGTAATCAACCTGTACCATAAACAAGTGCATCAACCATGCACCAACATGTACTTTGACCTATACCATCAACGAGTGCATCAACCATGCACAAAATATGTACCAATCGTGCATTAAATATGCATAAACTATGACTCATCAATATGTACCAAAATCATCAACTATACACCTCATGTATGTTGCAACTCATCAACTACTTGTCTCAACCATGTACCCAACATGTACCTCAACCAAAATCCCTCATCAATTTCATCATGCAAATCTTATCTGATCACATATACCTCAAACAATATACCACAAGTATGTACCTCAAACCATGTGCTATAACCTCACTACTATACAACCTCTATCTGTACCAATAACTTGAGAAACATACCTCAACCAAAATCCCTCAAACATCAACCAATAATAAACTTCAGTAGATCTTCCTTAGATCAACTGTACAACAAGCCATAAAGTTTGAAGAGGGAATCCAACATATATACAAGGAAAACCTCAACTTTATTCAGAAATTCAACACTACACATATGAAAACCATACCCCTTTTTTTGTAGCATTTGTTTGCCACAGTTTTGCTACCTCAAATCCCCTGCCACGATTTTTCTATCTCAAATTTTCTACTGCACCTTTTCTACTGCAGTTTTATTATCACACTTTTCCTACTGCTATTTTTCTACTGCACTTTTCCTTTCACACTTTTTCTTCTGCAGTTTTACTGCCACACATTTTCTACTGCACTTTTCCTTCCACACTTTTTCTACCACACTTTTCCTGCCGCATTTTTCCTGCCGCATTTTTCCTGCCGCATTTTTCCTGCCGTAGTTTTTCTGCTGCAATTTTTCTGTCGCACTTTTTTTGCCGCAATTTTTCTTCTGCATTTTTTTTGCCGCACTTTTTATCTATCAATAATACATGCCCAAATAACCTCATCCAGACAATTTGGCTTATTCCCAAGCTATCAATCAATGTTATTATTGTTCATTGAGGAATACTAAAACACAAAAAAAATTATTGTTAAGAAATTTAAAAAAAAATCAAGGGTGAAGGTATTAATACCAAAAGGAACACCATAAGGACAAATATGATAGCTCTAGTGTGCCAACCTTTTTAAATAATAAGGGAATGTCACTCATTCCAATAAAACTCACTATCAATAGACATTTCCATGCATGCCAAAAATACCCTCCAAGCTACCAATACTTACTATGTGTGGTCCATTTCATATAATCTATCAATGTGGTCCATCATGGGAGAATGGTGTTGAGATATCTCATATCATCATTGGGAGTGTCATGCATGAATGAAAATTAGTAGTGAAAGACAGAAATCACCCCCTGGTGTGTAAGTTTATGTGAGTACCCAAGTATAAATATCATATTTTACATTTTATGCGCTTTGTAGGAACCACTATCAATAAGATGAGAAACAATATCAAGTTGCAAGGAACAAAATAAGTAAGAAAAGAAAAATAAGGCAAAGAGAAAATCAAATTAGTAATAAGAAAAATAATGATGCGTGGGGGTTAGCCAAAACAAACTTCTATCAATATAGTAGAATAAATCTAGATAGATCAACACCAAGAGAATCAAGGTTCTCTTACATCCTAGGGTGGAAGATATCTCCATGTATGTACAACATGGGTAACATTAATAAAATAAAATGTATAAAATTGACATCTGGTGTTTGATGTTAAAAAAAGGATCTAACATAAAAGTAAATAAATTAGCATAGATCTTTTAACCTTAGATATTTTAAGCATTGATATATTTTCACTTGGGTGTTTCTAATCCCTCTTGGAGCTTAATATATCTGGGGTTAACAAGGATCTATGCTAGTATATGCACATAAAAGACGTCCTTACATTTTTTTATATACAATCTGTCAATTTATAGGTGGTAATTGTGATTTGAATCTTGTGTTTTTATACCAATCATATGAACCTACACACCAAGAGGAAGGGATTTGACATATTGATGAAAAACACTAAGTATTATTCTGACAATAAAAGGTGATTCCCTTTTAAAGGACCCTAAATCCCTTAAATGGGAGGCTTCCTCTTGAAAGAAACCTTACACTAAAGTTTCCATAGAAATACAATTTTAATAAGACAGACTCTATTCCATAAGGATTTTAAGTTGTTCCTAATCATCCAAGAGTAGTCTAAAACAAGGAATTTCCATGCGAGAGGGCCAACGAAATTCAGTGTGAAACCATGCCAAAACATTATGGAAGATTAACATCTCCATAAAAATTGCTAAACATGATCCATATTATTTTGGGAATGACATGAATACAAAAACATAAATAATATATAACAAGGAAATACAAAGACATAATGTGGAGAACACAAAAATCTAATGAAACCCAACTTCTATTAATGAACAAGAGAGAGAAAAACATTGTAGAACAAAAGTTATTAGAATTGGTTAGCTTATCTATGGAAAGAAAGAAATGTTGGCTATGCTTCATTCACAACAAGATTTACATCACACTCTATTGCATACTTAAAGGACCTCCTTTACCCCAATTATATATGAGAGAGTGGGAGGAATGTTACGAGGAAAATCTCTCTATAGAATAGAGTAAACCACAACAGACAGAAATGTCTACAGAAGCCAACTCTAATATCAAGTATGCTAAATAAACAAATATGCCAATAGGAAAAGATAAATATCCTACCTCGTCCAGACATTCAATGAATTCCACCATTGAGAACTTGACTCAAAGAAGTACACCTACCAATTGTCCTCAACAAGCAAGAAACACAAGAATATGGTGATAATATATAAAGTTGGCACATTCGATTGCATAATCCATCAATATTCATAAAAAATATGCCCATGGAATAAAAATTTGACGCAGACCTATTGGCCCTCAGGCCGATATTCTCTCATAGGATCGTTCTTTAACCCCTTTGAGTTGGATCGGCTCTTTCAGACTCCCTGCTGGAATCTCTTTTCAAATTGATCCACATGTCATTTTTGGAAACTCGCAACTTGTGAGTTCGTGAGCCGTGACTCTCGACTCTTCCTTCTCAAATCTACGATACCCGAGTTCACGAAATGGTTAAGGCTCCTTCTCTGTTAGCACCCTCTGTGTGTGACCACCAGCTAGGCTTAAATGCCAGTGCCTTTCAAAAATCGCCACTTTGCGAGTAGAAGGGTTGAACTATCGCTCCCTTATCTCCCAAACCTCCGAGATGTGAGATGTCAATGGGGTGTTGACTCCTTCCAATATGTAACGTGTGTCTGCCCGTCTATTTCCTGGTCCCACTTTTTGGTTCTGCCACGTGTTTCCTCTGTGCCTCAGCTTTTTGGCACTTCGTAACTTCTGATGTCAAAAACAACTCCTTTCGACCTCCAAACCCCCAAATGTGCAAAATGCAATGGGGTTCCTAATCTGACGGTCCTCTCATTCTCTGGATCCAATGACTATCCTCGCTCCTCATGATTTCGCCACTCGCGACTTGGAGCACCCAATTCTTGGGCTCTCACCCTATGAACCTCTGAGTTCGTGAGATCCCTAGATCTCTGCCACCTATCCTCCTCCGATGGACCGCTGTGATTCTCTCTTGACTTCACCTTTCGCGACCTCACGAATATTGATAGAAAGGTTTTAAACCTTCAACTCGCGAATCCATGAAATGCGATTACATGAGTGATCCAACGACCATTGTTGGCTTGGATCCTACAACCCAATTCCTCCTGATCTTGCACTTAGAAAAACACTCACCATAACTTTATTGCTCCTCTGCAAGATCTGACGGCTCTAGGAACTTCACGAATTCTCCACAGAGAATTTCGACCGTCAAATTCCTCCTTGACGCCTCCTTTCAACACTTAAGGCACTAATTCCTTTCGAGTTTCTCTTTTTCAACTTCGAAGATCCTATCCCTCCTAAAATTGGTTGAAAAAATCCTCGAGTCCCTTGGGGATAATTCTTTCCCACACTCCTTGCAACACTTCTTCAAATACACCAAGTATTTGAACTTCTTTGACTCTGCGCACTCCCTGCAACAACAGTCGTTTCAACAAATTCCTCAAGTTGCAAACACTAAGACTTCTCTCAGCCTGTGCACTCCTTGCATGGCTCCTGTTCTTAACTTTCACTTTTGCAAGAATGAGAAAAATGCTATCTCTTCTGAGCTTTCAGAGATGAACTCTGACTTATGTCAACGCCCTCCTTGAGAACAATTTCATTGCACTCCTTGCAGGAAAACTCTTGCTCAGACAGAGAAACAATTGAAACTCATTCCTTACTTTCCCTCTCTTCAGATTTCAAACATTCAACATGAAATCATACATTCACACATCAAATTAAATGCATAACAGGAAGAGTAAACAAGCATATATAAATCAGCATGTACAAACACAGAAACCAATTGAACACCATGAGTCTGAACTAAAGATCTTTGTATTAATCCAGAACTTCTGTACATGGGTTTTTTTACATAGCTCTCTGCTTCTACTCTCCTATGCTCTCTTGATCATGTTGATAATATTGTTAATGTTACAATGATACAAGTGAGGGTGTCTATATCTGTTTTTCCTCTGGCTCCTAAAACTGTCTAATCTAGGAATTCAAAGCTACCTACTTACATTTACTAGCATAAATATCTCTTAGTCCTTCAAATGAGAGCGGGACGCTCAAGGTCTGGTTGCAATATACAAGTACGCCCTTCTTTAATTATCTAAGTTTGGCACATCCAATGTCAAAACATTTTAAACAATTCATCATGTGCCAAAATGCATTAGCACTTTCCCCGTGCTCGCTTATTGTTGGCGATGCTCCTGCATCATACTCCCTCGCTTGAAAATTTTCATGGGATCCTGTTCATGAACTCTCTCATAGTCTGTCCATGCTTATGGATCTCTATATCATTCTCCCAGCTGGCATATTCAACTGGATGTCCCTTCCACTTGACCAAATATTCAAAGTATTCCTTTCTCCTTGTCCTCTTACTAACTCTTTTGTCCAGTATGCTTTCCATTTGTGTCTTCTCTGCAATTGGCATCTGTTTTGTCCATTGAACCTCTGGTTGTTCATCCCCTATTCCTACTTCTTCGGCTTTGTATGGGTACAAATATGAGATGTTGAATATCAGAGAAATTCCGATCCCATCGGGTAATTCAATCTCATAAGCATTTGCCCCAAATTTATTCAAGATCTTACATGGTCCGATATTCTTCATCTTCAGTTTGTTATATGTCCCCTTCAGGAACCTTTCCTTTCTCAGATGTGCCAAAATAAAATCACCAACCTCAAATTGAATTTGTCTCTTGTGTCGATCTGCTCTACGCTTATACTCTTGGCTCGAGTTCTGCAATTGCTCCTTCACCTAGCTATGAAGTTCCTTCATTGCTTCTGCAAAATCCTCTACACTAGAACTCCTAGTTGCATTATGTTCTGAATCTCTCAATTCTGAATCTCCTCTTGGCTGTGTCCCATAAAAAATCTGGAATGGAATCTGCCCTGTGTTCCTGTTGATTCAATCATTATATGCAAATTCCGCCTGTGGAAGAATATTGTCCCACTGACTGTGGTGTTCTGTCACCAAGCTCCTCAGCAAGTCTCCCAAACTTTTGTTCACAAATTGTGTCTTCCCATCCGTCTAAGGATGATAAGCTGAACTGAATGACAAGTTTGTTCCTAGATTTTTCCATAAGGTCCTCCAGAAGTGTCCCACGAACTTGGTGTCTCGATCTGAAACTATGCTCCTTGGTAAGCTGTGAAGTCGAGTGACTTATTTGAAAAACAGATTCACAATGTGAGTTACGTCACTGGTTTTCTGACACGGTATTAAGTGTGCCATCTTAGAAAATATATCCACTACGACAAATATTGAATCAAACCCACTTTGTGTTCTCGACAACCCCAATATGAAGTCCATGTTGACTGCATCCCACGGTCTGTCAGGTATGGGTAAAGGTTGATAAAAACCTGCATTCTGTCTCTTTCCTTTTGAATGCTGACAAATTCTGCATCAGTCCATGAATCTTTTGACGTCTACTCTCATTCTTGGCCAAAAATATGACTCATTTAACTTTGAGAATGTCTTGTCATGACTGAAATGCCCGGCCAATCCTCCATTGTGTTTTTCCTTCAAAAAATTCTCCCTGATGGAGCATTTTGGAATACAAAGTTGATTACTCTTAAACAATAATCCTTCTTGGATCATTTATTCTGTCCATTGACTTCTGCCCCTAAGAATTGGATTCTCAGCTACTTCATACACCTCCTTAAAATCTGGATCATCTTTGTACATGTCCGTGAGATCATCAAAACCCAGTGTTTTGACTCTGAACTCCTGCAACAACAAACATTTCCTGCTCAAAGCATCAACAACTTTGTTAGCAGTTCCAGAAATATGTTTAATTACAAAAGTAAAGTTCTGCATGTATTCAACCCATTTAACATGTCTTTGATTCAACTTCTCCTGTTGAGTCACAAATTGCAAATCATGATTGTCACTGTATAAGACAAATTCCTTAGGAATTAAGTAGTGTCTCCATTTCTTCAATGCCTGAATAATAGCATAGAACTCCTTATCATACGTGGAGTATTTCACTTTTTCTTCATTCAACTTCTCACTGAAGTATGCTATCGGCCTATCTTATTGGCTCAGGACTACCCCTATTGCAAATCCACTTGCATCACATTTTACTTGAAATGTCTTTTTAAAATCTGGCAACACCAAAATTGGTTGTTCTGTGATTTTTTTCTTCAACAAATTGAAGCTTTTCTCAGCCTCTTCTATCCAATGAAAATACTTGTGTCTCTTCTTCACTGTGTCTATCATCAGTGCACTAATTCCACTGAAATTCCTGATGAACTTCCAGTAGAAACTAGCCAATCCATGAAAACTTCTCATCTCAAATATACTCTTCGGTGATGGCCAATTCTTAATTACCTCCACCTTATCTGGATCCATCCTCAACTTATCTGTAGAAATAAAAAAAACCCAAATAAATGAGCTCTGTCTTCATGAATGAGGATTTATTCATGTTTATCAACAACTTCTCTCGATGTAGCCTCTGCATCACTGTATCCAAATGTGTCAGATGCTCTGCCTCTATTTTATTGAAAATCAGTATGTCATCAAGATACACAATGACAAATTTTCCGATGAACTCCTTCAGGACTTCGTTCATCAACCTCATGAAGGTACTTGGCGTGTTCATTAAGACAAATGGCATAACAAGCCATTCATACAACCCCTCATTAGTCTTGAAGGCTGTCTTCCATTCATAACCTTCTCTCATACGAATTTGGTGATATCCACTTTTCAAATCAATCTTGAAATTTTTTTTGGCTCCACTCAAGCAATCCATCAGATCATCCATCCTTGGCAATGGAAATCTGTTCCTAATGCTTATCTTGTTGATTTACCTCGAGTCAGTACACATCCTCCAGCCTCCATTTTTCTTTGAACTGAGCACTGTTGGAACAACACATGGACTCAATCTTTCTCTAACCAACCCTTTGTCCATCAAATCCTAGACCTGTCTTTTGACTTCTTCATTCTCTTGTGGCATCAATATGTACGTTTCTTTGTTTGGTAAACTATCTCTAGGTATGAGATCAATGTGATGACACACACTTATGATCGGTGGCAACGAACGAGGTAGTTCGTCCACTACTATGTCAAGAAACTCTTCCAATAGTTTTTGAACCTCTTCCGGTAAATCATATACCCTTGTACAGGTTAAAACAATCTTAGGCTTCATGACCACAATGAATTGTAGTTCCTCCTTCTTCTTAACCTCTGTAAGAAGTTCCTTCCCACTCATCAGAAGTACAATGTTGCTTACTTTAGGTTTCACCCTTTTATCTTTGATTGGAAGCAACATGTGAGTTCTCCCAATATTCTCTAGGGTGTATGTGTTCTTCCTCCCATCATGAATCACATTTTTGTCATATTGCCATAGTCTACCCAACAATAGATGACAAACATCCATGGGAATAACATCACATAGTATTTCATCTTTATACCCACCTATTTTAAACTCAACTAAACATTGTTTAGTGACATTTACTTGATGTCCTTTTTGTAGCCACGAAACTCTGTATGGGCTTGGATGTTCAATAGTCTCCAACTCCAGCTTCTCTACCATCTCTGTAGAAACAACATTATCTATGCTACCACTGTCCACAATGACTTTGCATACCCTATCTTTGGTTTTGAAAGTAGTCCGAAAAATACTGTTCCTTTGGACCAAACTCTCCGCCTCTTTCTCTGGAGTTAAGCAAACTTTTTGCATGATCAACGATCTTCCACCTTCAACATCCTCTACCTCAAAATTCCACCTCTGTGCTTCAACAATGTGATTTTCACCACCTTCTTTGTTTTTATGTGGAAATTCATAAGATTTATGCCCATTCTTTCCACATGTGAAGCATTTCACCACTCCACCTCTTCCTCTTCCTCTACCTCTGGTACGAGGAAAAATGTTTCCATCAGCATACTGACCTCTCTGTTTGGTATCTTGCCCTCTCTATGAGCTTCCACCTCTCTCAGTTTGAGTTTGAGGTTTCTTCCACTCTTCCCTGGGTTTCTGATTTTTATTCTGGCCAACTGATTTGCCTCTAGGCTGACTTCTTCCTCGGCCTCTTTGACCTTGTTTTCGGCACAGCTTCTCTTCATCCTTTAGAGCCATCTGATAAACATCTTCCACCGTTCGGATGGTCATCATGATCATCTCATCCTGAATGTCGTATCTCAGACCATTCATGTACCTAACAACTTTTTCATCATCACTTTTGTGATGACCTGCTCTGATGTTCATCCTGTAGAATTCTTCAGTATATTCCTTCACTATCATCAATTTATGTCTCAAATTTTGCATTCTATGAAACAGAGTAATCTAGTAATCCCTGGGAATGAATTTCGCTTTCATATTCACAATCATCCTATCCCAACTCTTGATATTCTGCTTGCCTTTGCAGTGTCTGTCAACTTGTAGCTCATCCCACCACAATGCTGCATGTCCTTTCAATCTTGTGATAACATGTTTGACCCTTTTTTCCTCCTCGACATCTTCATAGTCAAAATATATGTCCAAAGATCTAATCCAGTCTAGAAGATCTTCAACATCCAGGTTTCCCTCATATACTGGAATATCCATTTTTGCCTTAGCACCCATTCTTGCAACAACCCTAATCAGGTGTTCATTTGTTGCATCTTCTGTTGTGACCTCTTCTCTTTCATGTCCAACTTCATCTTCACTTTCAAATTCACTAGCATCTCCAACACCGATTATGCACCTCTGTGTTCTCTCCATGTCCACAATTCTAGCACGTATGTCACACATCTTTCTTTCCATGGTTGGATTTGGCACCTGCCTACCCCTTCCTCTTAGCATTTCCCTTTCCTCTGGCGGATCGAGTGTTTGTATATCTCTTCTTATTGGCGGCATAGATGAGATTCCTTTTCCCTGCTACAGAAAGAAAAGAAATATTTCTGATCTCTGATACCACAACTGACGTAGACCTATCGGCCTTCGGGTCGAGATCCGCTCACAGGATCGTTCTTTAACCCCTTTGAGCCAGATCGGCTCTTTCGAACTCCCTGCTGGAATCTCTTTTCAAAACGATCCACTGGTCCTTTTTCACAACTAGCAACTTGTGAGTTCATGAGTCGTGACTCCCGACTCTTCCTTCTCGAATCCACGATACTCGAGATTGCGAAATGGTTAAGGCTCCTTCTCTGTTATCACCCTCTGTGTGTGACCACCAGCTAGGCTTAAATGCCAGCGCCTTTCGCAAATCACCACTTCACGAGTTGAAGGGATGAACTATCGCTCCCTTATCTCCCGAACCCTTGAGACACGAGAGGTCAACGGGGTGTTGAATCTTTCCAGTATGTGATGTGTGTCCACCGGTCTATTTCCCAGGCCCACTTTGTGGTTCTTCCACGTGTTTGCTTCGTGCCTTAGCTTTTTGGCACTTCACAACTTCTGATGTCGAAAATAACTCCTTTGGACCTTCAAACCCCCAAATGCACAAAATATGATGGGGTTCATGATCCAACGACCCTCCCATTCTCTGGATCCAATGACTATCCTCGCTCCTTGCGATTTCACCACTCGCAACTTGGAGCACCCAATTCTTGGGCTCTCACCCTGTGAACCTTTGAGTTCGCGAGATCCCTAGATCTCTTCCACCTGTCCTCTTCCAATGGATGACTACAATTCTCTCACGACTTCACCTTTCGCGACCTCTTGAATCTTGATACAAAGGTTTTAAACCTTCAACTTTTGAATCCATGAAATTCAATTACATTAGTGATCCAATGAGCATTGTTGGCTTGGATCCTATGGCCCGATTCCTCCTGAGCTTGCACTTAGAAAAACACTCACCGTAACTTTCTTGCTCCTCTACAAGATCTGATGGCTCTCAAAACTTCGTGAATTCTCCACAGAGAATTTTGATCGTCAAATTCCTCCTTGACGATTTCTGCGAAGTGAACACAGTATCCTCTTACGGAACTTGTCCTCCTGCAAAGCAACTTCGCTACGCCTCCTTTCAACACTTAAGGCACTAATTCCTTTCGAGTTTCTCTTCGTCAACTTCGAAGATCCTATCCCTCCTAAACTTTGTTGAAAAAATCCTCGAGTCCCTTGGGGACAATTACTGCGCGCACTCCTTGCCACACTTCTTCAAATACACCAAGTATTTGAACCTCTTTGACTCTGCGCACTCCCTGCGATAGAAATCGTTTCAACAAGTTCCTCAAGTTACAAACACTGAGACTTATCTCAGCCTACGGTCTCCTTGCACGACTCCTATTCTTAACTTGCACTTCTGCGAGAATGAGAACAATGCTATCCCTTCTGAGCTTTCAGAGATGAACTCTGACTTCTGTCAACACACTCCTTGTAGACAATTTCACTGCACTCCTTGTAGGAAAACTCTTGCTTAGACAGAGAAACAATTGAAACTCATTCCTTACTCTCCCTCTCTTCAGATTTCAGACATTCAACATGAAATTACACATTCACACATCAAAGAAAATGCATAAAAGGAAGAGTAAACAAGCATATATAAATCAACATGTACAAACACAAAAAGCAATTGAACACCATGAGTCTGAACTAAAGATCTTTGTATTAATCCAGAACTTTTGTAAATGGTTTTTTTTTTTTTTTGACACAACTCTATGCTTTTGCTCTCTTAGATCTCTTGATCATGCTGCTAATCTTGTTAATGTTACAATGATACAAGTGAGGGTGTCTATATCCGTTTTCCCCTCAGCTCCTAAAACTGTCTAATCTAGGAATTCAAAGCTACCTGCTTACATTTACTAGCATAAATGCCTCTTAGTCCTTTAGACGAGAGCGAGACGCTCAAGGTCTGATTACAATCTACAAGTACGCCCTTCCTTAATTATCTCATTTAATTTTGGCACATCCAACGTCAAAACATTTCAAACAATTCATCATGTGCCAAAATGCGTTGGCACTTGCCCCACGCTCACTTGTTGTTGGCGATGCTCCTGCATCAAAATTCAAATATTTGCAAGGCATTAATTAGATGAGAAAAGAGTATCTCTATTAAAATGTAATTAGAAAAAGTGAATGAATTACAAGCTTTCATGTTGGCATGGTTCAAAACCGAGAAACTAAGTCCCTTCCAGCTGGGCCTCCACCACTTCTATCCTCCACCAAAGGAAAGATCATATAAGAGAGGCAATGAGGTTCTCAATCAAGTAGGGAAGATCTTGGGGGTTGAACAATGTGTTCAGACTTAAAGGGATGAAGACTCAATATGAAGTGAATAATTTCTCCAAAGTAACTTTTCTCTCAAAGTTGAATCCTTTTTCTCTTTTCCATAGCTTGGATATGGCCCATTTATATCCTTCACATGGAACTCATGGGTCGATTCAGAACATTTCTAGTATATGGAAGGTTAAGGATCATGGATCTCATGACATGACATGGAAACTCGACACCATTTTTTTAATTTGGGCACAAATCTTGATGTACGTGGGTTGTAATTGAGCAACCTTCATATAGGCATGCTGTATAGTTGTAAGGGCACATATATGTGGAAAAATATTATTTTTAGCTCTGGGAACTGTAAAAAGGGACTTGAAGTCTACATAGGGAAATGGAAAAAGGCCTTCTAAGAAAATTTGCATAGGGTGAGGCAAATCTTTCTATATCAAGGAGACTAATTCCCATGATGTATGTGGGATAAATTGGACCAAGTTTATGGAATTCCATAGGGATTTAAAACACTATGACTTCCCGGGTGGTCACCCATCCCAGTAGTACTCTAGCCTGAGCATGCTTAACTGCAAATTTCTAAAGGGATACGGTGCATTGATGCTATGATGTAGGAATGTACATGATACCAATATGAAATCATTACATGATTTTTGTATTTAACAAATGAATATGACATTACATTCCATTCCCCATCAAAAGGGTGATTATAATGGTTTATCAAAACCACATGCTGAAAATGGTGATTCATTAGAAAAGATTGATGGCCACCGAGATCCATATGGATAATTCCTCCCCCATTATGAAGAAATGGTCCCCATTGCATCAAGTTCCCATGGGAGATGGGGAGACTTCTACTAAATTCGAATCTTGTTCCACTGCTTTCCTTTCTGAAGAAGTTGTCATGCTTAGCTTTTTGAAGGTTGTCATGAACTTGTTGTTGGAGGGTTTGGATTTGTTCAACCAATCTAGCTGCATGATCTACCTGAGTGTGGGAGGAATCTATTGGTGAAGATATAACATGAAGAGTATGAAGGGTTCTTTTATAACCTTTATTGTCTGGGTAGTGTAAAGGAACCCCCTTAGGTGTAGCAAGAACATATTGGTACTCTTTTACAATCTTGTCGATATGCTTTTGCTGGATAGAAATGTCTTGGGTTGAGGATGTAGTGGTTGTAGTGTCCTTTTGCTCATATTTTGATAAAATTGTGAAGAGGATAAACTTTGAAGTATGAGAGATTACTTTGAGGCATTGCTTTGGTGGGACAATAGTCAGTACTACCTCTGGTATCTTGTATAGCTAACACCCTAGAGTAATAATGATGTTACATGGGGAAGGTTTTTAAGGAGTGTGAAGTTGATATTCTCACTATCTAAAATATTTTGGATAGAGTAATAACCTTCTAGCAGATTCAACTAATTTTCTAGAGCATCTTCATCTGAATGGCCTTCAAATAAGGGGATATAAAAATTGAATTGTTCCTTGAAGGGTGTCACACTTGTGAAATGGATTCTTTTCGAATATGCCTCAGTTGTTTCCATCGCTAGTCTTCAAAGGATACGATCAATGTTTCCCATCATTTAATTCCTCTTTCACACGAGGGATTCCTCAAGCAATGTCTTGAAACAATCTCCTACTTTGTCATCTCTATTTTATTCCACAATGGGAGGTCTCTTGGGCTGGCAATAGAAATATTCCTCAAGTGAAATTATATTGAGACCCAACTCTCTATACCCCGACCTCGTCGGGGACTTGCTATAAGAAACGATAAGGAGCAGCCTACTTTGATACCACTGATCTAGATTATTTTGAGAACGACATGAAAAAAAAAATATAACCAATGTATAATAAGGAAATACATAGAGATAAGGAAGAGAACACAAAAATATAGTGAAACCCAACTTCTATTAATGAAAAAGAGAGAGAAAAACATTGTAGAACAAAAATTGGCAGAATCGGGTAGCTTATATCTGAGAAGAAAGAGATTTTAGATACACTTTATTCACAACAATATTTACATCACACTCCATTGAATTCTTAAAGGGCCTCCTTCACGTCAATTATATGTGAGAGAGTGAGATGAAAACAATTCCCATGATTTTTGTGGGATAAATTGGACCAAGTTTATAAAATTCCATAGGCATGTAAAACACTAGGACTTTCTGAGAGGTCACCCATCCTAATACTACTCTATCATGAGAGCACTTAACTACAAAGTTCTAATGGGATCTGGTGAATTAACGCTATGATGTAGGCATGTACATAATACCATTAGGAAATCATTACATGATGTCTATAATTAACAAATGAAGATGAAATTACATTCTATTCCCCATCAAAATGGTGAATATAATGGTTTATCAAAACCACAGTCTCAAAATGGTGATTCAGTCTCATCATTACCATAGAGAAGGGAAACAACATCTTTCACACAAACGTTTTGAAGCTCGTGATTGACAAACAACCCTTGATGTTTTGAAGTATTAAACCATGCAATTGAAATCTGTGGGAAAAAATTTGAATAAAAATGATTGCGTTTATGTAATTTTATTTAGCCAAAATATTATGTGATGCACAGAATAATAGTTTGGTTTAGTGTAAATGTTTTTAACCCAAAATCTGTTGATTCATTAACAATCTTTTTCTTGTTTGTTACTTATTTTCAAAATTGCAAAATCATCAACAAACAACCACCTACACACACACACACATATATAATTATAAATCCACGAAAAAATATTCCCATAATAAACTTTGGGAATGTACAACTTGTTGGGCTCTAAAGATGTCCTAAAAACAACCTTAGTTTAACATTAATTTATCAACCGGAGGATTTGTGTTTTATTTCAATAAAATCAGCAAAGTCTATGTAGATAGCTCGTAGAGGTTAAAATCGCATAGTTAAAACAAATATGAGTTTATCAAAAATCAAGTTCCTCGCACATTCATTAAACTTCTAAAACTAAGATTTTACTGAACAGGATTGAAATATGATTTATAACATACTTAAGAGCATGAATTGAATTGCTAAATTGAGCTACTCAAGAATAGGAATTGAATCTATGGAAAATATTAATAAACAAACTATCTAATCTACTGGAAAGAAATAACTGAGTACTATAAATTGAGAAAATAATAACAAATAAAAGGAAAAAAAATGCTAATTTAGCGGAACAAAACAACAAATACTAAACTAAGCGAAAGGGAAAGAAAATGCTAATATAACCAAAAAGGAACAACAATTACTAAATTAAGCGAAAGGGACAACAAACGCTAATTTAAGTGAAAAGAGACAACACGTGTGAAAATGAGAGGAACTGTCAAGCAATAAAGTACAACAAAATGGAATCTATAACAACAATCGATAACATTTACAATAAAGCATCTATATTTTACAAGTGAACAACATGAAAGTATTAACACACTCACACATTTATTTTAGTTACCGCAAAGGAGATTTAAACCATAAAACACGAATCAAATTGTTACAATTAATGATTGAGACAATAAATCCTTCATACTCGGCCCTCATTCCTCAGAAGTACTATTGCTAGAAACTCAGTATGCGAAAATAATGAAAACATTCAAAGCCTTTATTAATTCCATAACCGATCCGACATTTACAAAATCTTTTTGTGCAGAGAAATTATGAGTTCTAAATGCTTGGATAAAATTCTGAGATGATCCCATTCAGGATCCACTACCCAGTATTTATTACAAAATATGGGTAAATTGAGCTATCCTGAGGATCGAGAGATCCTCAGGATCACTATTACTATTTATGAAGTTTACAAAATAGAGAATTAATCTCTGTTGAAACTTCTTTGTGCCTAATATATTTAACCTCCAATAGCTTATGTATCTCCAAAATATCTTTAACTATCATAGGTTTAGGAATATTTACCCATTCATGTAACAAAATCAAACAATTCCAACCATATTTCAAAATTTATAAAATACAACTCAACAATATTTCTGGAAGACATTTTAATCATTTTCTATTCTATTTTATTCCTAAGTAACAAAAAAACCAATCGAGATTGTATCCTAAATCATGAGAATGAGGGGAATATTTGTACCTTTTCATAACCCAACATTACCCCCCATCTTACCTTCTTGCGTGTCCTCATGCAAGCTAATATTTTACATGTAAAGAAGTGATGTTGTAAGGAGGAAAAGTAGGTTCACCAGGTGCCCTGAACCCATTCTTACGTTTGTGTTCTTCAAAAGTAGTGTCTTCCCTCTTCTTATTAATTTGATAATCTCTTTGGTAATCATCTAGAGGAAACCATATAATAGTAGGATTATATCTGCACCCAATCCAGGAATTTCCTTCTTCTTGGATCAAACTGACATACCTTTTTGTTCTAAAGGTGACTGTAAAAAAATTCATGAACCCAAAGGGTTCCCTGATATTTACTTCATCTAGAGAGGAATCCCACATTAACTTGGAGCCAAAACGAGATTCTTCTTTGAGTTACCTAAAATATATCATGCCTGATCATATGAATTGTTGGTGACTAGGACCTAAAGAGTCTTCAATCCCTTCCCTTTTCATGAATTTCCTATGTCGCATGATGGATGGAAAAGATTTTGGTGGTTCTCCTCTGACCCATAGATCTAACCTAGTTTCTCTCTTCATGAAAGTTTTTTGGGCTTTAGCCCACCTGACTTGATTTTTGGTGAAGGATAGAAATTCTTGAAATTGTATATCTCCAATAAAAGGACCAGGGTTATCTCTACTATTGTCTTCCAAAATGCATTTATGGAAGTATAATTCACACAGAAAATATTGTCCTTTATCTTCCTGCTCTCTAAAACATGACAGAAATTCAAAGATAGTGGTGAATTTAATCAGTTTACCTTCTCGAATATATTTCACCCTCACCAACAGGTAGTGTTCTAATAAAAACAAAGTATAATTGGTAGAAGGAGCTCTATAATATATTGCATCAGTGTAGACATCACAAATCTTTTTGATTTGCTCCAAAGATTTTTCCAATTGGCCTTGTATTTTATCTTTCTTCCCTTGAGCCTTAGTTAGTTCAACATAAGTTTCATTTTCCATTGCCAACATGGTTTTAAGTTGTTTAACAACTCTTTGGTTCTCCTCCATGGTCACCATTTCATCTCTGGTTTGAGTCAAGGCTTGTTGGGCTTGTACCATCTCTTCTTATAGTCTATGAATGATGACACTTTGATCCTGAAACTGAGATGTCTCTTCAGTATGACAACCTGCTTCTTTCATTATTGGGACTACTGTCTGATTTTCTGCATCTATAGTCTCTGAAGGAGTGGGAATCACTTCCTCAAGTTGAGCAACTACTCCTCCTAGAATTTTCGGTTGAGCCTCTGTTTCATATGCTTCCAAAGAAATTTGCTCTTCATTTTGAACAACTACCCTTTTTGTTGTTGTAATCACAGTCCAAAGTTCCACTTTTGATGTCTCTTCAAGAATATGCAGTTCTGTCTATTTTCCTACAAAACTTGTTTGGACTACCCTCCTAGAAAGAGGATTCCTTCCCTATGCTCTATGTCTCTTGGTCATCTTTCTTTCATGGGCCTTGTCGGCTTTCTCTAGTTGTTTTATTAGTTCTTTGATAATTTCATTAAGCTTGTCAACTTTCTTCTTTAACACTTTAATCATTTTAACCCTTATTTTTAACAACTTGTTCTCCTATTTTAGCCTTCTAATTCTGCTATGGCTTTTTCTTGATTTCTGATTTTGTGGACTGTCAGGGTTTTCCTTACCCTGATCAGTCAATAGTTATTCTTTTGTTTCGTTTTCTTGCACTATCGGGATATTTACCTCACTATGAGGTTCTTCTTAGGTTGTATCCTCTGGTAATGGAATCTCAATGTCAGGGAAGTCTTCAACATTTTTTGAAGAAGAAGGTGGCACTTGGTATTCTTGTAGCCTTCTTGTGTCTTTGTCAATTGAGGTCCTTAGACTCCCTAGAACCTGGGCTATCTCTACCTCATATATTTTCAGGAACTGTTAGTGAGGTGTCTCAGTAATGGCTAGGTATCTTCCTGACTATTTCTGTGTGGGTTTTGGTCCATCTGTTCAAAATCCTAATCATATTCCTGTAAGGGATGCTATGTTTGCATTATATCCTGGATTTATTCAGGTTGTTCTGTCATTTCCTGGATTTCTGGTTGTTCTGTTGTTTCCTAGATTTCTTCAGGCTTTTTTGTCCATGTGCTTCTTCTTCTCCTCTCAATGGGGGTTTTAGGAGAAACAAATTCTCTTTTTATTTTTCTCGTTGATGCCTCTATTTGTGAAGTCTGAGTCTCTACTAATTGGATGGGGTGTGCCTCGACTTCAGATTGAGTAGGTGGAACTTCCATTTGGGAAGTGGCTTCCCTTTCTTGTGCTACTTCAATTCCTTGGGTTGGGTCTTCATGATGTAACTAAGGTTCTTGTAATTATAGAGGTCTATTGGCCTTAATAAGATCATCCCAGGTTATTTGGGTTTCACTCGAGGCATTATTTAATCATTTTTACCAATCCATGGTGGATAATGATGGTAACATGATATTTTTCCTTCTGTGTTCTTATGGCGACCTAATGTAACATAGCATTTAAAAAAAAAGGTAAATTGATCACTAACCATTGTTTGAGTGCTGCTAGTAGTTTGAGGTGGCGTGGATGGATCACATCATACCTTCCATCGCAGGTGATATACCTCTGTATGACACCTGTCAGTTCTTTCTAGGGTTCACTAAGCGTGTTGGGGTTAAGTCACTTTCCCTTTTTATATAATTCCTCTCCAGGGTCTACGAAGTATTCTACAACTTCTTTAAGTGTTGTATATCTTCCAGTCCATTGTATGTCTGTGTTAGGAAGGCTTGTAACCTCTTCTACGATTTCCTGAGTGACTAGAATTCGTATATCTCGAACCATGGAGGTTTCTCCCTGCAAGTTATGGAAGAATTCGACTGTGATGTCTTATCATATCCTTGCAACCAATTGGAGTACTCCATCCACCCCAGACGATGTAGGATTTCTCTTACGTGCTTAGTTACTTATAGTAATGTTGGTTCCTGTTGCACACTTCATCCTCCCATATTTCTATAAACAGGATGACTAACGCTCCTTGTTGTAGCTTAACTCAACTAGTTTTTCAAACAACAGAAATGACAAATATAGAACAAGATTGTGTATATGTAAAAATGAAAAAAAATTCATATTTACTGCACTTTTTGAAATCTATCGGTAAACATGTTGAGCATATGCCCCTCATAAATGGAAATTTCGACCTCAACTGTCACATGTAGGAGTGTAATAATGGCGGGGAGTTCCCACGAGGTGTGATTGTTATGTCATCACCGCCGCTGGAAAAAACAATGATTAATAATTTTTCAAAAATAACTTTAATGGTATTTATGATAATCATCACTTTTTGTGGGAAATTCAAATTTTCATACCTAAGTTAGAAACCCTTTGAGGAAAAAAGATTTCGAAAGATTTTAAATTTGTTCACATGTTTACAATTTTCCACATATCATAATGTTATTACTTTCCCTTTTTATTGGATACATCCGTAATGATAGCCTCATTTTTTTAGAAAAGGAAATCGAAGAACACACTAAAACTTGGCATATGTAAGGTAAACTTCGATACCACAGGAAGAGCCACTGCTACAAGCAGGCGTCCATAGCATCGACAGGGTTTCCTTTTAACCCATAGATGAGCCTGTATCCTTAATAAATAGTTTGAATTGTATTTTTCCAAGAATACCATTATCCTGGTTTGGTGGCCAGATGATGATAATGTTAGTCACTAGATTGTAACCTTAGTGAACAAATCGGCTCGCGATGAGACCTCTTGTCCTTTGACAAAAAAAATGCCAAAGGCCATTGCCCTGGTGTGGTAGCCATAGTGGGAATGTCACCTATGTTATTATCTAATAATCATGGTAGGTTGGCTCTTGATGAGACCCCCTATTCCTTATGGAAGGAGTTTATTACTTTGATGAAAAACTTTATTTTGATTTTGAGCTTGAATTTTTTTTTTTTTTAAGCTCTATCAAGGGAGGCCCATCTACTCCTTAAGAGTGAGGGATGGTGTAAGAAGTGTAAGAATGCAAAGTAAGAATGTAAAGTAAGAATGTATTTAAAATTCCTTATTATGATATGAAAGCGATTATCATTCAAGTATATGTAGATATATAGGGGGAATAATTGAATTATGGTGGTTAATGAATTGTGAACAATTTTTAAGATGATTCAAAGAGATTGATCCAAAAATAGTTTACTAAGGTATGTTAAATGATCCACACCAAATGACAAATTAGAACTAGTGCTGATGAAAAGGAATTAGTGAAGGTCATATCCAAACGAGTGACTGACATAACAATGGCATGTTTTTAAGAGAGGAACAATAATAAGAAAGAATCGTGAAAGGAACAACAATTGTTCCTTTTGAATGGACAACACGATTGAAAAAGGAACAACGATCATTATAAGAGAACAAAAGTGTGACAGAAGGAACAACAATCATTATTTTGGATGGATGATATTACTTACGAAGGGAACACCACTTGTTCTTTTCAAAGGAATGAAAATCATTTCGGTTTTAAATGAACAACAACAATGATGTTCAAATTTTTACCCATCTGATAAACAATCCCACATACATTTTTGTTTTAGTGAATCTATAGTTGATTAGTCATCAACTAAATTCATTCAATTTCTATGGGTAATTTTATGCAATAATCGACAAATTGGATGGTCCATAATCATGTTCATTTTCTTGAAGAAAAATAGGGTTTATATTTACTGAGAAAAGTGAGACAGGAGCAAAGAACATAAAAGAGTGTTAATTATATTCATTATAGTAATATTTTCTTGTTCATATTCTCTCAAGTAGCTAAAAAAAAACTAAAAACTCAATTAAATCTATATAGAAAGCTATATACAATATATACAATGTCAAAAAATCATCATTTATGGAGTTGAGGTTGCTGGGTTACCTTCCCAACCAGCCAAAATTTGAATAGTAGGGTCCTTACTGACTTCTTGACAGAAGGATTCTTTTTAATGCGACTGATGGTAGAGTCGTACCTAGTGTCCATTTACCAGAAAGGGAGATATAGACCCATCGATGGTAATTAAAGCGATAGTCCCATTATCAGGAACTTCATTAATTTCATATGGTCCCAGCCACCTAGTCTGTAATTTTCCAGGAAAGTCATGAAATATGGAATCATAGAGAAGTGCCCAATCACCTTTCTGGAATGATTTCTTCTTGATATTTTTTGTGTGCCAATTCGCTCATTTTTGTTGAATAACAACTGTGAACTCGAAGGCGGACATGTGTGCTTCAACCAACTCGTTGATTTGTTGTAGGCGTTGTTTATGTGCCTCTTTAAGATCAAGTCTAATTTCTCGGGCCATCCTTAGAGTTTTAATCTCAAACGCGATTGGAAAAATAGGTTCTTTACCATAGACTAAGTGATAAGGAGATTATCCAGTGGTGTTATGCCATGTTNCGATAAGGAGATTATCCAGTGGTGTTATGCCATGTTGTGCTATAATCCCATAGGGAATTTGGAAGCTCAGTTGCCCAATTCGGTCAGTTTGTCAAGACGGTTTTTGTCAAAATTGCCTCCAAGACTTTATTGGTGCTTTCTACTTGTCTGTTTTACTGTGGGTGGTATGGAGAAGTAACTCTATGTTTAATATGATAATTGTTCAGGGTGGTTGTGATTCTATGAGCTTTATATTGTGACCCCCCATCACTGATTACTTCCCTAGGTAGTCCATAGCATACAAATGATTTGAAAATAAATTTAATGACTACTTCCTCTGTTGCGTTTGGTAAGGCTTCTACCTCTACCCATTTGGTCATGTAGTCTATTGCAACTATAATATAGGCCTTCTGATTTGACTTTGGATTGAAGGGGCCAACGAAGTCTAATGCTCACCTCTTGAATGGTTCTGCGACTACTTGTGATTTTAGGGGAATTTCATCAGCCTGGCCTGGTTTACCCATCCGTTGACAACTATTGCATGTTTGAACATATTCCTTTGCATCTCTAAATATCGAGGGCCAATAATAGCCCATGTGTAAAATCTGATGTCCAGTCTTGTGATCTACAAAATGCCTGCCACAAGGCTCGTAATGTCATGCCTTCAGTATGTAGTAGATTTCGTCATCTTGGACACATCTATGGACCTGGATATCAACCCCTATGTGGAAAAGATATCCATCAATATAGGTGAATCGTGCACTACGCTGGACAATCATTTTCATTTCTCTTGATGACAGATGTGCTGGTAGTTTCCTAGCTACCAAATAATTTTCCACATCAGCATACCAAGTTGGATTAGTAGTGACAACAAACAGATGCTCATCCGAAAATTGGTCTTCAACCGTCAAGGAATCATATGTTTTGCGTATGCGGGATAGGAAGTCTACAAAAATATTTTCTCTCTCGGGTCGGTCTTTGATGGTGATGTCAAATTCCTACAATAAAAGTAACCAGTGAGTGACCTGTCCATTAGTAATAGGTTTATTAGCTAGATATTTAATGGCAGAATTATCAATATACAAAATAACTGGATAGTCTGTTATATAATGACGAAATTTATTGATGGCATGTATAACAGCTAAAAATCATTTTTCTGTTACTGTATAATTAGATTTATCAGGAGTGATATTCTTGCTGATAAAATAAATAACATAGGGTTTCTTGTCTTCTTCCTGTCCAAGTACAACGCCTATGGCGATATCCGATGCATCTTTGGAGGTGTGAAATGGTATTTTCCAATTTAGTTCTCTAACCACCGATGTTGTTAAAATGAGCCTTTTGAGTCCTGCAAATACCACATAACACTTTTCAGTCCACTGAAATTCAACATTACCAATCAAAGAATGTAAAGGTGCAGTAGTTCTTGCAAAATTTTCCATAAATTTGCGATAGTATCCTGAAGCGCCAAGGAAACTACATACCTCAATTTGTGTACGTGGTGTAGGTAGATTAAGGATTACCTCTATTTTTGTTGTGTCTACCCTGATTCCATCTACAAAAATATAATGTCCTAGTACCACACCTCCAGTCATCATCATATGACATTTTTCATGACTTAAACATAACCTGGTAGTAATGCATCGTTCGAGTACCTTCTTCAGATTGTCTAGAGCTTGATCAAACTCATCGCTATAAGGAGTGAAATCATCCATATAAACTTCAATTCCTTCTCTAATCAGATCATAAAATATGCTTAGAATGTACCTTTGAAATGTGGTTGGGGCATTACATAATCCAAAGAGCAATACTCTGTATGAAAAGGTAGCCCAGGGGCATCTAAATGTAGTTTTATCTTGATATTCTGGGGCAATCTGGATCTGATTATAGCCACTAAAACCATCTAGGAAAGAAAATATTTTCTTTCCTGCTAAGGTGTCTTTCTCAATATAAATATGGTGTGTGAAGAGTTGTGGATCAATACCTTTCATGTCAGAATAATCTCAAGCAAAAGCTTGCTGATATTTAGAAAGGATATGAATCAGTTTTTTTTGTTGTTGCTCATCTAAATTGATGTTGACATTCAGAGACTTCCCTGGTGAAATCTCAACTCATATTTTTTTATGAACAATAGTAGTCAGGATTTGTTGTTCCATCAAATCTTCCATCGAGTCTCCCTATGCTTCGCAATCTAGAACAACTTTGAGCATTTGGCATGTTTATAATGGCTAGGTTGTTGATGAAACCACTAACTAGGTCATCCTCTAATTGGTTCTTGAGTCTGAGAGCTTCTTCCAGCGTGAGAGGGGATCGCAGATCGTTTTCTGGATATCTTAGTGGTGACAGCTGTAGATGTATGATAGTCAGGCTTGGCTTGGCTGGAGGATATAGGATGAGGTTCTTCGTAACACATCCTCTATAAATTGTAATATTTCCTATACGACATCCTATGTATGCATCTTATGTTGCAAGCCATGGTCTTCCCAGTATTAATGGATGCCCTTCGATCCCAGTTCTTGGGTTGATGATGAGTAAATCTATTGGATATTTTCAAGAGTCGACTGAAACTGCTATATCGTGTAAAGTACCAACCGTTTTAACCACTCATTGATCAACCAATTGTAACATAATTGGGGTAGGTTCGAAGGAGTCGAAACCCAGGGTGTTGCATCTTTCCATGGTTAGGATGTTTATGGATGCCCCCAAATCTACTGGTGTATTTGGAAAATAACAACCCTGGATCTAAACTGTTACTATGGATTTCCCTGGGTCTGCATATTTCTTGTCTCCGAAAAATGAGATCAGACAAGGCTCCTACCACATAAATAGTTGATGATGACTTTTTGACCTTCCTAACAGGCTTCCTTCCACATAATTCCTTGATTTTCTTTGAATAAATCGAGATGTCTTGCAGAGCCTGTAGGAGTGGGATTTTAACATATAAATTCTTGAGTTCCCCTGCAATGTCAAAGTTGGGATACACAACAGATTTTTCTATCACCAATATTTTGGGGAATGGGGGAGGACGCGTTACATCCCTATCAGGATCCTGTGGTTCGACTGTGTTTTCCCCCTACTATGTTTCTTTCATTATGACCATAGTTGAGGGTGTTATTACTAGTTGTATGTTAAGTGTTACTTTCTTCAGGAGAGATTATGTGCCCCGATCTCAACCAGAGTTCATTGCACCCTACCGAGTTGATTTCCCCTTCCACATTCTCCATAATCTGGGCGAGATGGGCTAGTCTATTATTAGTATTTGGGTGAGGTTGGGTTGGTAATTGAGGTCGTAATTGCGATTGAGGTTTCTGGGGTAGTTGGAGAGGAGCTTGCAAAGTGGGTTGGGTTTGAGGGGCCATCCCCATGGGTTGATTGGTCATTCTCATGGGGTGCTACCAATTCTGGTTCCAATTTGGGTTTTGGGCAGCCCTGTTGGACCACTGTGAAGGGTAGGGGTTGTTGTTTGAGTTTTGCTAGGATCAGGTAGGGTATTGTGAGTTAGGCCAGGTGGAAGTTGTAGCTGGCTGATTCTGCCAAATGGGGTTTGCAGCTGGTTGGTTTGGCCAAGTGGGATTTGAAACTGGATATTGTTGGGACTTCCAAGTGGGGTTAGAAAATGGTTGACCCTTCCATGTGTTTCCATAATTTTGTTGTTGATTATATTGTTCAGAAAAGAAAGAAGAAGGATCTTGTAGTGTACATCGAGGCTGGGCCTACCATTGGTGACTCTGAGCCATCAAATATAATGGTTATGTTTTCTCTTCATCTTCTCTGAAGACAAATTTTAATCCTGGTAGCGATGGGAATTAATCTTTTGCATGGTCTTTAGCACAGATAGCACACACTTGAACCACATCCAATGAACATTCCCTTGGACCATGTTTTTTTTTTGCATCTGTGGAAAAATATGGCTAAGGTCTGTTCTTCTTCTGTTTTCTTCTATTTTGCCTGCATACATCCAATTGTGTAGTCAGAGTGCTCATAATATAAGTTTTGAAATTTTCTAAGAGATTATTGATTTATTCTCGGGTGACGCCTCCACTGGTAATATTAATATTTCTATTGAGGGTAGTTTGCATCCCTGACCTGGTCTATGTACTTCCACAGGAACACCTAATGCACAACCGAATGATGTTATCATAAGTTTCTTGATAGATATCACCCTTCCCCATTAAATTCAATGTTTCTACCCATTCATATTTCATTCCCTTTATCAAAGTGGCTTTGATCAGTTCACCTGGTAATATACCATAAGGGGATCTTTGCAGATTGTATTGGAACCTGTCAACATATTATTCTAGCCTCTCATTTTCTTTTGTAGTCATTTGAAAAATTCCATCTTTTAGATCCTTGGTTCTACAATAATCTTGATATTTTGTCAAGACGACTTGATTCATCTGATCCCATGAGTTTATAGTTCTGCCTCCTAGTCCCATAAACTAATGCAGAGTTTCCCCTTTCAAATTCGAAGGGAACAACTTTAGTTTTTTGGGCTCATAGGTGTAGTCATAACCCCTACATAAGACATCAAATTCGAATAAGAATGCATCGAGGTCTTCTAAAATCAATCCATTAAAGCTTGGCAGATTCTATAGGGGAATTTCTTTCATAGGGGCATTGGCAACTGGATAAACTATTAGATATTCCAATGTGGATATCTGGGGTCGTTGTTGATTTTGTTGCGCCATTTGGTCGAAGATATGCAAATAATATTCATGAATTTCTTGGCCTGGGTGCTCTTTTGATTGATTACTCGACTCGCTAGGGGATTTGGTTATGCTATCTCTATCTGGGATATTAGGTATGCCTTCTCCTTTCATAGGAGATTCAAGATCAAGTGGTGGTGATGCATTTTCCTTAGCTACCCTGCTGGTTTCTCCTTATCCTTCCTCCAAATTACAAGAATTTCCCTCTTCTAAAGGGCCGAGAGGTGGAAGATCTGTACTTTGAAAACTTTGTTGAGTCCCTCAAGTTTTGCTATGAACCTCAACATGGGATTTAGTTGGTGAAACTGTTGCCTAAGGGATTCGAGTGGAGCCTCTCTTGGGTCCAACTGAAGCTTGAGATTCAACTTTTCGGATGATGTCGTCTATGAAAGTGTTTCTCCTAGGGAGCACCAAGCCTTTGGATTTGGTAGTTTTTGGTGGGGTTTTTAGTTTTTCAGGTTCTTTCTTTTTAGTCATACATATTTTACACAAAGAAAATTCTAAACACCTATACAATCTCTATATATCAACTGGGGGTAGGCACTGGCATAAGAAATTTACTTATTGCCTACGTAGGTTCTCACCTTCCATTTTCAATACCTCATCCTCCAGAGACATAACCTATGTTATCTTTGACACTCTCCCTAGCAACGATGCCAAAATGTTGGGCTCTAAAGATGTCCTAAAAGTAACCTTAGTTTAACATCATTTTTTTCAACCCGAGGATTCATCTTTTATTTCAAGAATATCAAAAAAGTCTATGCAGATACCTCGTAGAGGTTAAAATTACGTAGCTAAAGAAAATCTGAGTTTATCAACAACCAAGTTCCTCACACATTAATTAAACTTTTGAAACTGATATTTTACTGAACATGATTGAAATGTTATCTATAACATACTTAAGAGTTTGAATTGACTTGGTAAATTTATCTACTCAAGAACATGAATTGAATCTATGGAAAATCTTAATAAATTGATCTATTGACGACTATTTAATATGCTGGAAAGAAATAAATAAGTATTATAAATTGAGAAAAGAACGACGAATGAAAGGAACAACAAATGATAATTTATCAGAAAGGAACAACAAATACTAAACTAAGTGAAAGGGACAATAAATGCTAATTTAAGCGAAAAGGAACAACAATTACTAAACTAATCAAAAGGGACAAAAAATGCTAATTTATTGAAAAAGAACAGTGCATGTGAAAATGAGAGGAACTGTCAAGAAGTAAAATACAACAAAATGGAATCTAGAACAACAATCGATAACATTTACAATGAAGCATCTATCTTTTACAGGCAAACAACATGAAATTATTAACACACTCACACATTTATCTTAATTACTGCAAAGGAGATTTAAACCATAAAACAAGAATCAAATTGATACAATTACAGATTGAGACAGTAACTCCTTCAAACTGGGCCCTCGGTCCTTAGAATCACTGGTGCTAGAAACTCAGTATGTGAAAATGATGAAGACATTCAAATCCTTTATTAATTCCATAACTGATCTGACATTTACAAAAGTTGTTTGTGCAAAGCAATTCTGAGTTCTAAATGCTTGGATAAAATTCTGAGATGATCTCGTCTAGGATACACTACCCTTTATATATTACAAAATATGGGTAAATTGAGCTATCTTGAGGATCGAGAGATCCTCAGGATCGCTATTACTATTTATGAAGTTTACAAAATAGAGAATCAATCTCTCTTGAAACTACTTTGTGCCTAATATCTTTAACCTCTAATAGCTTACGTATCTCCAAAATCTCTTTAGCTATGATGGGTTTAGCAACATTTACCCATTCATGTAACAAAATCAAACAATTTCAACCATATTGTAGAATTTATAAAATACAACTCAATAATATTTCTGGAAGACATTTTAATTATTTTCTAATCTATTTTATTCCTAAGTAACAGAAAAACCAATCAAGATTGTATCCTAAATCATGAGAATGAGGGGAGTATTTGTACCTTTTCATAACCCAACACAACCAATAATACATATGTAGATTATTTGTCTTATACACTAGGATAATGGTCTCAACATATCATATAACTAACTTCATGTTTTCGATATTGACAATTGCACATATGGAATTTTATTGAACTTTTCTCTAAGTGGAATTTCGTTTGCTATAATTTATGGAAATCTACTCTTGGTGGATGTCATGATATTTTCAATCTTATCATTGATATTGCATCAAATACATTTCTCATACACTCCCATATTTCAATGGTATCAAAGGTTGCAAGTTCATTCAAATTAATGATTTGAGCACACCAAAGTGGATATATTGAAAGTTTTTAGGGATAATATTTCTCAAAAAAAACATAGTTAAATTTCAAAATATCATTTTGTAGTGATAGAAAAGATTCATACATAGATCTTATGACTCAATTATTTCTTAGTTTGAACTGGAGTATTCCCTTGATTTGTAAAACCTACGATCTCAAAATCAAGGAGATGATATAGAAGTTCCACTGCTTAAGGAAAAATCCAATGAGATACTAGGAGATGCTAGAGAAACTCAGTTTAAAAATTAATACATTAGAAGAAGATAGTAAACATCAACTTTCCTCAGATAGGTATGGAGAGTGCAAGGGACCTCAATATTCCTAATTTGATTTTGATAAACTGGAGAAAAAAATGTTAATTGTATTTCTCTCTTTAGTTCTGATTGAATGTTATGAATAAATATCTATTGATCAATAATATATTGTATATATGTTCATATGGCATGTAGTCTTGTATGTAAGTTTCATTACTCTTTATGTAGATGTATAGATACTAGAACATATGTTTGACAAAGTATGAAATACTAACCCTAACGTATTCCCTTGGATTGAATCAAAATTTGAAGAGAAAGAGTGAAATGACATGACCAGAGGTGGATATCCATTCTGAACAATTGTTTGAAAACCATAGCTAAATTTCAAAATATTATTTTTCACGCTTAGAACAAAGTCATACATATCTCTTATGACTTGAGTCTTGCTTAGTTTGAACAAAACTATTCCCTTTAAGTGTAAAAAATATGATATTTGAATGAAGGAGATGATCTGGAAGTTCCATTGCTTAAGGAAAGAGCTAGTGTTATGCTAGGATATCATAAACCCATATTAATAGTTAATAAATTAGAATAATATAGTAAATATTAACTTTCATTATAGAGTTATGGATAGTGCAATGGGCCTCAAGAATGACTAATTTAAAGTTGATAAACTAGAAAGAAAAAAAGCTAACTATATTTCTCTCTTTAGTTCTCATAGAATGCCATTAGTAAGTATCTATGAAACGATAATATGTTGTATATATGTTCCTATGAATGTAGTATTGTACATTAGTTTCATCACTCTTGATGTATAGGTATAGTTACTAGAACATATGTTCGATGGAGTATGGAATACTAGTCCTGGAATATCCCCTATGAACTAAATAATAATTTGAAGAGTAAGAGTGAAATGACATCAAACAAGGTCAATATCCATTCGAAACAATTAGTGGAAAAAGAGTAATTTCATGAAGTTAGGTAAGAATTGTTGTTTTTGTTATTAAAGAGATGAATATTTATATTAATTATAAATATGTTTTTATAGTGATAATTGAGAGTGGATCCTCTGTAAGAGACATTGTGTGGTATTAATAACTAACATTACCAAGATATCTAGATTGAATTCAATATAGCTAGGATGTAATTGATGGTAACATTTTTATGGGTGGGAAATGGAGATGTTGAGACCCTATTTTAGTTGGGGATTTATTATGTCAAAGGGATCATTATACATGCTGGGAATTCTTACATATTAGTACCATCACATTCTTGGAATGGATGGAAGGAGAGGAGTTTGGCTAAGTTAATATCTAATTGTAATTTGAATAAGATGAATTTTGAGCGAATTTGATTTCCAACCATATACCTACATTTGTGAGGGTATCCTAAGGAATAGAGTGGATGAATTAAACTAACACCACAAAACCATAGCTTGAGGTGTTAAAACATGCAGTGTGTGTTGCATCTATAACATGTATATGTTATTGTTGATGATTCAAATCATTCTTATTGTGCAATAAATGATATACAACACTAATATGAATTGTTCAATAACTTATCTACATACATAGATTCATGAGATCCATGTTCAAATATGAGAGTCAACATTTGTTTGGCACAAATTATAAACATATTCTAACAAATGATAATACAATATCCAAGTTATAAATCTCAAAGAATTCATCCTTGAGAGGATTAAAAGGAACCCATGCAATATTTAGTTGGTCTTATTGGATCCTTGTTGCTAGTTTAATGAGTGAATCAAATTTCCACAAAGAAAAGCGATCAGTGATTGACATCAATAACTCAAACACACTAAATCTAGAATGTTATTTCTTCTTGTGGACTTCTCGATCCTCAAGAAAATGATGCTTTATGTTTATCACTTGCAATAGTTCCTTCTAATTTGAAATCTCCTATGGATCACACACACCTCTCAATTCACTATAGGAACCATTCTTAAGTAAGGATAACACTCAATTCCCATTTAGCTAGTGATGAACCAACATAATTCGAAATCGTAACATTTTCATCCAGAAAAGGAAAAAATTGTGTTGGTTCTCCTCTTTATTGTGCACTTTCCAATACATTGGAAGTACAAAATAACAACTATAATAAAAAAATATCCTCTAGGTCCATATTTCCAAATCAACCATCCCGACTTTGAAACGATAGTTAGTGATCCACCTAATACCTACATTTTATGAATTAAATCCAAGAAAAATGATATTGAACAATGTAATACAATTCCAACTTGATTAGTATCAAACACATCTTTTGGTTTTAGTACATACAATAAATCCTTGGGCTCATTAACACATTATAGAGGAATCCCAATGTATTAACAAGTGAAGTGTGAATAGTTCCATCTTAATCCCACCCAAACATAGACATATGAACCCACTAGAAATAAATAAGGAGGAAAATATAGAATCATTCTCTTAGTTAAGAACAAACAAGATCATGTAGTTATATATATATGCTATATTTTAATCCAAATGATTGCGAACACATTAGACCTTGGCCTTGGAATTGCACCAATTATTTTTAAATTTCAAGGAGGGTTCTTTCTATCTATATATAAGAGAACCACAATAAATTGTATAATAAATTCACTCATTTTGGTGATAGACTTGAACCCTTGAAAATATAATCGAATTACCGAATTGATTGCCTTTGTGCTCAATACTGGTAAAGCTTGAGACATTCAAGGTTCAAATGGATCACTTGTAAAAAATCATGGTGACCATTTTATTGTATAGATAAAGTGTCAACACTGGTGAATTTTTGAGTCTTGCCTATGTTTTTCAACTATATTCAATCTTTTCTAGTCCCTACTATATAGGATATATCCATGGGACTTCCAATTTCATTGTTTGACTAGTTTTCCTAAAATATTTTGCAAGATCAACACTTATACATGGTCAAATCCAATGACATCAATAATAATATTTTTATTCATGAATAATACCTAAATCATCATCGAACATAGAGCCACCCACCGTCCCCACATGTAGGAATGTGATCAACAAAAGAAACTCACTTGTTCGAACTTGGATTGGGAAATTTTATACCCAAATCAATCTAAGGAAATATATAGTTGATTTGGTTGAGGTATGGTTTGAACTAATTTAGTTTTTCGGGTTAAACACATCATGAAATACCCGTTCCTTGAACCACTAGATTTTTTCATCTCAATGGATCCACATCTATATATAGAAAAATAGAGCTTGGGCCCTCCTTCATCAAATATTTTATGGGATTGACTTTATTGGTTCCCATATATGGTAGGGGTGCTCCTGACTAAATGAAGGCTCCCTGCGTGAGAAAATATAAGGGAAGAGCTCACCCACCCTTAGATGATGCATTCACTCATGTTTTCCATGTTGTTTTATGTCCCAACCATCAAAGGGGAAGAGAATAAGGATCACCATGGGATTATTCACAATGAGATAATAATATTCATAGAGAAAATAATATTCAAGAGAGCATTTTTACCTCTTTGGACGACATTGTCTGGGGTCACTATGTCTATTGTCCACTTCATCTAGGTTCTCACTACTATTGAGGGTTGGGTCTCTATTTTTGGGTCTCTTATCGTCGCACACTAAGATTTTGTTGAGGGTCCTTGGGTCTCCTATCATCACATGCTAAGTTGTTATCAAGGGTCTTTCTGGGGTCTCTGTCTAAGTTATTGTCAAGGGTTTCTCCATGGTCTCTATCGCGGGGTCGGGGTCTGATACAATTTTTATTGAGGCCAGTATGTCCAGGGTCTCTATCGTCAGGTTAGGGTCTGATACACTAGCTCACTAGTTGTTATATATGTTATACATATATGAAATATACGTATATAACATATTTATAACATATATGAAATATATGTTATATAACATATATGTCATATATGTTATATACATATATACCATATATGACATATATGTTATATAATATATATGTTGAGTTGTGTTGCAGGCTCTTTAGTTTTGTGGGATTCAACATTTCGTGCAATGGGTGATGTGATAAAAAATAGCTGCATATTGGGTCCACTCAAAGATTGGCCTTGGGACATTTGGAGGGTTGGTCAGTTTTCTACTCATTATCACGTCACTCGTAAACACATGAGCGGTAAGTGTAGCAAGGATCATCTTGGGAGGAACTTTGAAAGAGATCTCTTCTCCACTCGTCGTGGATTTTAGGTGATCGTTGTGGCTCTCGTGCAGGGATTTGCATGTGTATGCCTCATGAAAATTCATGGTAACACATGAGTTTTGTTGTAGGATCTTCTATATTGTGGTATTCAACATTTCATTCAATGGATGATGTGATAAAAAATAGATGCATACCTAGTCAACTCAAATATTGGCCTTGGGCCATTTAGAGGGTTTGTCAGTTTTGGGCTCATTATCATGTTGCTAGTTAACACGTGAGCTGTAAGTTTATCAAATCTCATATTGCGAGGCACATTGAAGGAGAACTATTATCCACTTGTCATGGAGTGTGCATGATCATTGTGGATCCCTTGCATGGATTTTCATCTGTATGCCTCGGGAAAATTCATGGTAACACATGAGTTGTGTTGCAAACTCCTCAGTTTTGTGGGATTCGACAGTTCGTACAATGGGTTATGTGATAAAAATGAATTTCATACCTGGTCCAATCAAATACTGTCCTTGGGCCATTTGGAGGGTTGTTCGATTCCAATCTCATTATAATGTCGCTTGTTAACACATGAGTAGTAAGTGTAGTAAGTGTATCGAAGCTCATCTTGGGAGGCACTTTGAAATAGAACTATTCTCCACTTGTCGTGGATTTTAGGAAATCATTGTGGCTCCCTTGTAGGGATTTTCATCTGTATTCCTCGTGAAAATTCATTATAACACATGAGTTGTGTTGCATGCTCTTCAGTTTTGTGGGATTCGACATTTCATGTGATGGGTGATGTGATAAAAATTAGTTGCATACCAGGTCCACTCAAAGATTGACCTTGGGCCATTTGGAGGGTTTCTTAGTTCTAGGCTCATTATCATGTTTTTCATTAACACATGAGTGGTAAGTGTATCAAAGCTCATCTTGGGAGGCACTTTTAAAGAGAACTCTTCTCCACTCATCGTGGAGTTTGGGTGATCATTGTGGCTCTCTTGTAGGGCATTTAATTTTTATGTCCATTCGGGAAATTTATTGGTAGCACACGAGTTGTGTTGTAGAATATTATGTTTTGTAATGATGATTAGCCATATTCCTCTAGAGCATATTCTAATTTCTTATTTTCTATATATGGGTAATTATCCTTACTATATTGTAGCATGGGAATATTTAAATCTTGTGATTGTAATATATTTCTCCTTACTAGTACTATAGCTTGGTATTTTGATTGAATTGAATATTTGAATTATCTAATATATTTTATTTTTGACATGGTTCCTTTTTCCCTAAATAGGTCGCCTTTCTTTGGTGATATTTCTTTGTTGTTGGTATCATCACATGAAGGTGTTCTACTAATCCTATGGCCTAGAAACTATATTGTTGATTCTCTAATCTTCTTCCACCTAATAAATATACTTTCCTTAGCCACTTCTTCTTCATCTTTCTGTTCTCATCCTTCATCCTCTATATTTCAACATCTTTTTACATAAATCAATCTAGGTGATTCTCTAACAAGTCTAGTCTTCAATTTTTTTGGTGATGTAGATTTATTTTCTACTTATTTATCCTCTTTTTCCTTGACTTGGATTCTTTGATGTACGTGATCTAAACATTGGGATTGGGCTTGGGTTTCTTGTCTTTACTCCAAAGCATTATTTCTTCTTTTACTTGTTTCTCTATTACTAGGAAGGGAAGGATATTTGGAGGTACCTATGTATTTACACAAGGTCTCAATAAAATTTTATGCATGTCTATTTGAAACAAAACATAATCATAATACATATCTATAATATTCCTAAGGATGTTGATACCCTCTAATATTGATTTAATCATCAATGTATACCATCACCAGAAGGCATTGCTTGTCTCATCATGGTAATCTTTCTCCTTGTTATATTTCCAAATATTAAATTTGGGTTTTGAGAATGTTTATGTGACTTAAGTGTTGAAATCATTTCCTTCTTGAGATTCACATAAAATCATATCAAGGAGAAAAATTACCCAACTATAATGAAAATCCTTACCATTATCCTATGTGTTAAGACAATCTTCTATCAACTCATTTTGAAGGTATAGGGCCCAAAACATCTTACTTCCTTCTGCACATCATTCCAAAACATGGATGACTCCAATAGGGAATTCATATTTTATGCATATTTGTAACAATTTACAAGCAAATAGTTGGTTCATAAACTAAAATTCTAGATCATTGATAAATGAAATTATGATTCCATGTGTCCCATAGTGTGTTATGAGGGTGAAGAGTTTAGTGTTATATGTTATAGTTTATAAGACATAATGTCTATAGGAGTTGGAAATTACTATGATTAGTGGTTTTGGGGTAAGTTGCTATAGTAGTTTAGAGTAAGTGACTATATTGTGAATAGAGGTTAAACATTAAAAGTTATAGTTGGGTTTATAATAATTAGGTTTTAGTAAAGATAGGGTTTATAAGGATCAAGAATCATAATGGTTATTATAAATTTTAGGAGTTAGGGATGGTAATATGGATTAAGGGATATAATGTTACATTTTTATTTGATATAATAAGAAATGAATATATGTTATAAGTAACAAGTAAACATGTTCTAGTTCCTAGGATTTTTTTGAAGAGTGCCCAAGAAGGGGTCCTAGCTATAAAAAAGGAACATGTGTCAAGACACTAAGTTAGGAAATTTATCATTCATTTGATAACACTATAACGTCACCAATTGTTACAACTACAAGCGACACAAGCAATTGAATTTTTTTTTGAAGAAGGGAAGAAACATCGACAAAACTTAAACAACACATCTTGACGACGAAATCAACTTACACATTCAAGCGACAAACAACTATGAAACAACATACCTGCACATCATGCAACCGGATGAATCATGCGATAATCAATAGGAAAACCAATGACTACCCACCCGACACAAGGAATTCGATGCCTACAAGCTAAAGGACAACATCAGTAATCCCAACATAATGTCTTGATGAACAGTAACTAGAAAACCTCTACGATGCATAAACCCAAGGCATTGAGGCATTACAGAACCAAGTACCAACCTGCATTATAGCGAACAAACGACCACATTGGGAAGAGAAATACTTCGGCCAGGTTATCATTCACGTCTATCCATAAGGACATGCATTTATCCCCTCATCAGGAATCATGCCGTCACATGGTGATAGGTGTGACAGTATCCAAGGCGCAAACGACACATCTAGACCAAAAACCCAAGAAAAACTTTCAACATGCTAGGAGACCGGATTAACTATCAACCAAGCAACGAAAAACCCCAACAACCAATCGATAAGACAATAAGATGTGAGGGAATATGACAACTATGAAATTTATACAACACATTAAGATAATTATTATGAACAATTAGTTCATTGTAGTTTTTTTCCAATTCCAATATCAGATACATATCTTCCTAAGGAGGAATGCGCTATCTTATAACTTAAATAAATATGAAGCATGTCCTTTAAAGAAACAAAACAAAAGTCCTTTAAAACTGAAAATGATATCTTTAGACTCAGACAATACAATAAAATTGCTAATCTGAGGAACACAATTTAAAATCGCTATCTATATAATCTATAAGTCGATATTACTGTAAATGTTGTATTTATTATTGTATTTATTGATAGTTACCACTCTAGTTAAAGATGATTGCCATCAACAAAAAGACATATCTGTTAAATATAATGTAACCTCAACAGTCTGATTGTACACTGCCAGTTGTCCTAGCCAGCTGTACTATCATTTCTTGATATTCTTGATTTGCTTGAGCCTATTTAGCTAAGCTATTTTCCCTTGTCTCATGTAACTTTTTCTTCATATACCTAATATACTAAATACTATTTCTGCTCTACTCTTTCCCTGTATTCTTTGCTTCTCATTTTATCATGGTATCAGAGCTTCAGAAGTAAGCCTCTTCGCACAGTCTGGAGAGCAAACCGATCCTCGGTGGTGTGGAGATTACATTGTGAACGAGAGCATAGGACGCAAGATTCTTCACAAAGCTTGGAGAGAAATCCCTAGTTTGCCATCCTCTCAAAAGATCGTCACAGAAAGAACACACGAGGAAGCAGAGTGCAATACACTCAAAAGATTGAGGAGTCAAAGTTGTAGGAGGTAGAAACATTTGAAGAATTCAAAGAAATTATTTCAAATTTGTGAAAGATTGTTGTAGAAGGTAGAAACATCCAAAGATCTCATGAAATTATTTCAAATTAGTGAAAGATTGTTGCATAGGGCAGAAACATTCAAAGAATTCGTGAAAGATTCACGAATTTCCTTCATCAGGAGAAACTCTTTGTAGAAGTAGCAAAGAACGTGCTAAAGAAGCAAAGGATAAGCAATAGTAGCCGTAAGATCGGTCCTGCTAACAGATCTAAGGCGTTAATCCAGTTCAAAAAGGACGAGGAGAGTGTAGAAAATGCAAAATATTTTCATCCATTAGATTTTGCGTAGAGGACTGACAGTCGTCAGATCTGGGAAAAGTGCACGAGGTTTAGTCCTCTGAAGCGCGTAGGAGAATAGCCGAATCACAAAATCCTGAAAGCGCATGGTGAATTTTTGGCATTTTGAAGTTCAAGACTTGGAGCAGCAAGGAGGCCTGAAGTCACTGCCTTGCAAAGTCCCAATTTGCGAAATCTCAAAGGACTCTAGACTGTTGGATCTGGAGAATGGTGGCTTGAGAGCCAGTGGATCAAAGAAAAGAAAGAAAGAATTTGTGTCGTCAGATCTTGCGTGGATAGCCGATAGCCATTGGATCCAGGAGAAGTTGCACGAGTTTTAACCCTCGCATATGCAAAGGTGAGGAATCGTTAAAGTCTTGAAAAGATCAAGACCGTCCATCATTGAGAGGACGCGTGGCAGAAATCCGA
>JASDQU010586346.1:20028-37543 GCA_032191745.1 Picea mariana | reverse complement strand
CTTTTCTCGTCTGGAGTTGACATTGTAATTACCTATTACAACAAATCCATTGAAACATTATAAGTACAATATACAAATCTATTCAAATAATTTGGTATATATTTAGATATTTGTAATGAAAATTATACAGCATGTTCAGAAAAAATAAGGGACATCATGAATCTTAAAAGCATGATACATTAATAAGAGGAGGTGGATCTATTATCAACCAAAATCACACTATATAATATTAAGTCCCTAATAAAAATTAGGGTAGCTTTAGGGATACACAAGAGTACTGATGCCCAATATCAACAAAAAATCCATTGCTCTTCACTTCTAGTTGGTTCTTTTCCAACTCAAGAAGGAAACCCTAAATGTAAATTTACTAAGGCAAGGATACTTAGATATTCAAGAAGTTCCATGAAATATAAGAACAAAATTAGAGTGATTGAATCTAATTAGAGTGATTGTAGCTGAATCGGTAATCTTTTTACTCTATCAAAAGTGGATAAACCATAAAATATTTATAAGGAGTTAAAATAAACCATAAAATTTGATTTAAGGAGTGAAAATAAACCATAAAATAGTTCAATAGCACCAAATTACTAAATCACACAAAAAAAATTTAAGTACTAACCTTCAAAATATCAGCTATGTAGAGTTTGATCAATTCAATGTTTCTCTTCTTGAAAGAGAATTGAAATCAAGATTTCATAAAAAACCAGAACACCATTGCATTAGAACACCCGAATGATTTTCGCAACTGTAGAAAATGACTGTCGCAACTATAGCAAATTTGTCGTAATTGAGATATATATAGGATTGATTTGTCGTAAATGATCGTTGATTCTCACACGTGCCATTGTTGGTCGCTATAGCAACTAACTTGGGGTTGGTCGCTCTATCGACCAACTTTTGTTGTTAAAATGACCAACTTGGAAGGTTGGTCACTAGAGCGACCAACATTTGGACCCTGAAAAAAAAAGGTATATTTAGTCCAAAAAAAGAAAAAAAAATACAACGAAATTTTAAACCATCGTAATATTTCGCCATAATTTGCGCCCAATGTAGTAGTGATGGGATCATGAAGAAAACATGTGGGAAGAAAACATGTGGGGAGAATACCCACAAATTTTTGACAATTTTGAAGAAAGCATAATGCAAGACTCCATTTTGAGTAGCTAGAGTTTCAGAACCACATCTCAAAGTATTAACCAACCACACTGGGGCCCCTCATAAAATAATGACACATTCCTTGGGTTAGCCCTGATAAACAAATGGTGCGTTCCTTCGGTCAGCGGGTTGAGAGTAACATGATATTATGGTTCGAACTGCCATTGGAATTATGGAAGTGGAATTTTATTTTCTAAGTATTGTGATGTAAATTTGCATATATGTATATCGACATAGTTTTCACCGAAGATGAGGCACAATTGTATGGGAGGGGGAATGTAAAATATCCACTATAATCCCCAATTTAATTAATTCTTAAATATAGATATAATATGTGGCTATGGCCAAATGATGTATATGCGAATTTTATTTCTGAATTTTAATAATAATATATGATTCCAGCTACTAAGGGGACATGGATAGAGATGGGGGATGAATGAATCACAATAGAGGGGAGGGTCTAGGAGAACGCCTAAGAGAGGGGTTCAAGGGGGAATTACCCATGTCTATTAATTCCACCCACATTCCTAAATTTTATTATCATTATGTATTAAACTCTATTTTCTGATTGAGTATCCCAAAAGCCAATCATTGAATGCATGTAAGAGGGTGGGTGTGAGTGGGAGCATGGGGCTGAGTATAGTCAACATGGAGATGTGTGTGAGTCAAGCAAGCAATCCAAAAGGATAAATTTGTATGGGAAGCCACAACAATTTAACATAACCAATGTTTTTGCATGAACAACAAGTAGAGAGAAAGAAAAGAGAGCTTGGAGTTGGAGCATCCATGGAGGGATAATTCTAGAGCATGCTGGAGAGTTTTGGAGATAAATACTAAAGAGATAGGTTTTCGGTCCTGAACAGTGAATTTGTATGTGAGTTGCACTGTAACAAAAAGTGTTTGTTGGTAGATTTCCTAGTAGTGAGTTCCCATTAGAGAGATTGTGGGTTTTCTTAGCTGTGAGTGGACAGTGAGAAACCACCCTCTTCTGTGGATTACTAGCCTCAACTTGGGGGTGAATTTCTGTTGAGATTTGGAATAATAGGTCTATTGTTGGGTGGAATGTTTGTTCCAAGCAACTCGTTGCACAACTATTTTGAAAGATAAGTGCTTTATCTTGTTATTGTGTTATATTATATGTTTAATTGTTGTGTTTTACTTTGAGTATGAGAACAGATTTATATGTCTATTTTATAATGATGTATATTCTTTTAGTTAATGGTAAAAAATAGTAGCTAAATTTGGTTGTAATTCGTAGTTTCAAGCTACATGAAATTAATTAGGTAGAATTTTTTTTAATTTATGAGTTTTTCCACACATAATGGACCTCAGTTCAGATGGGGGACGTTACAAGATATGCCACAAATAATCAATCCAAATATGATGTAGTGATAGGTTTGTTAGTGTAATATCCTTTCTCAAAAATTTGCACTTCTTCCAGTCTGTTGTGTGGGTATTTTTTTTATGGTTTCACTACTGTAAATTTCAAATATATGTATGGCTGATATTTGTGGTTTTTGCATGCAGTTTGCAGCACAATGAAAGATATTTCATACATATCAAATATTAATAGTAAAAATGCAATAAGAACAATAATAAACAAAAAATACAATATGAGCCTGATTTCTTTTTTATTTCTTTAATTATGAGCTGACATATATATATCGAGGCAAAGATATACAAAAGATCTTCACACTACACAGAGAAAAAACAATGTACTTTAGACCTGATCATTAAGTATGGGCTGAATATAGATTACATAAATAATATAGTTTTAGTGAATGAGTAATGCAGGCATGTAGGTGTGCATTTTCAACAATAGAATGATTAATGATGTAACTGGAAGAGATAAATTGTATAACTACTTCCCACACTACAAAATATATCAAGAACAACTCATATATCACCCTCCACAGAAATTTGGGTCTGCTACATATAAATCACCCTTTTGAAGAGGAAACGACCCTTAGTAATAGAAATGGAAATCTTTCATGAAGGGAAAATGAACCAGCTCTGGTGCTACGCCCTTGATAACCCAAATCCACCCTCTTGCTACCAAGATTCAACCCACAAAGAGCCACACAATCCCCACAATGAAACTCAGTCCCAAAGGATAATAAAATCGTCCCAACAGTAAGAAAATCACCCGCAACAGTCTCTAACTCATCCAAAAAGGAATGAAATTGACACACACTCAAGGAAAAGGCAGCCACAATGCCCAATACTCATCCTTTAACTCAAAATCACCCTCCTTTAATAAAAATCGACTTTGCAATAAAACCTCAGTTGTTAAATAATAAAACTCTGCCACAATTGAAGCCCATTGAAGAAATTTGTAGTGATCTCTTCCTCCAAAGTGACTAACTAGGGTGGATGGTCTCACCACTGAAGCCAATCCCTGAAAATTACTCCTAGGGTTTCCTTCCCAAGAGTTTCAAAGCCACAATGAGCTCTCCCAATGAGAAATTAGAAAATGCCAATGCAAGAATGAGAGAGGGCACCCTCTTTTATCCCTTTTGATTCATCAATTGACTCGTTCACGACCTTTTACCTTTTAATTAGTTTAAGTGACTTTTCATATTCTAAATAGTCACTTAGGCGCCTTTTTCCACTTTACCCAATGCAACCTTTATATTTAATTAATTCCCTCTTTGACGACATTAATAAAATAATTAATTCCCTTTTAATTCCCTGACTATGGTCCACGAGAATTACTTAGGCGATTTCGTCAATTCGTCTGGATGACTCATTTGGAAAGGGACATTACAGTCCTCCCTTCTTGATATTTCTTGTCCTCAAGAAACTGCAAATTTGACTGTTGCAAGATCTGATCACTCTCCCACATGGAATCCTCTATTAGTATGTCCCTCCATCTGATAAGGTATTCCTGAATCACTAGGTTACACAATCTACTCTCTCGGACCTCCAATACGTCCTCAGGAACCAGTACTAATTTCCCCTCCTCATCCAATGGAGGTATCTCGACCGAAGTGGTAACCTATTGCACCAATGTTTTTTTCATACATGAGACATGAAACACATTATGGATTTTTCTTCCCTCCAGCAATTCCAGTTCATAAGCCACTTCTCCAACTCTCTGAACCACCCTGTAAGGCCCATAGAAATGTGTCTTAAGATTTTTGGCTCTACTCTTCTTCAACAAAGACTGCTTATATGGTTGTATCCTCGATAAAACCAAGTCTCCCACCTCGAAAGTGCACTTGATCCTGTGCCTATATACATATAAATTATGTTGATTTTGAGTCATCTGTAGGTTGTCCTTGAGAGTCCTGAGTATGTCTTGGATATCTTGGATCCAATCCTTGGATTTGGGAGACCTGTTGTCTCCAAATTCCAAGTCAACAAAGGAAGGAGAATCATACCCATAAAATGATTGGAATGGTGTCATGCCAATGGACATGCGACGAGTGGTGTTGTAACAATGCTCACCAAGGTGCAACCACTTCATCCATGATTTTTATTTCCTTGACACATAGTTACGCAAATATCCCTCAAGCCATTTGTTCACAATCTCTGTTTGGTTGTTTGTATGAGGGTAGTATCTTTTGTTGGGGCTCAACTCTATTCCATCCAATATGAACAGCTCCTACCAAAAAACATTGAGGAATATATCGTCGTTGTTACTGACAATATATTTTGAAAACCTATGAAGTTTAAATACCTCTCTGAAGAATAGCTTTGCTACCTATGTTTCCTTATACTATGAGGATATGGAAAACAAGTGTGAAAATTTGGTCAGTTGATCGACCACCACATATATACAATATCTACCCTGGACCTTTGGCAACCCTGTAATAAAATCCATGGATATACTCTCCCATTTATACTTTGTAATGGGAAATGGTTGTAATAATCCAATAGGATGGGTCTTCTCTGTCTTGTTCTATTAACAAGTCACACACTCTCTCATGTGATTAAACACATCATCTTTGAGGCCCTTCCAAGTGAACCTATCCCTAATTTTCCTTCAGGTTTTGAAATACCCCGGATGTCTTGCCAATGGTGTATTGTGCATAGCCTCCATGATATTTTCCTTTAGTGTGGATTCTGGAACTAGATATATATGGTCCTTGTATTAGATGATGTCATACACCACCTTATACTTGTTATCATGTGTATTGTGTTCCATCACCTCACAAGAAAATTTGTTCTTGGAATATTCCACCACTATATGGGGTTTCCAATCAGCTGAAATCTTTATAAGTGAACACATATATGGCCTCCTAGAAAGAGCATCAACTATTGCATTTTTCTTCCCTTTGACATACTCGATGTCAAATTCATAGGTTGTAACATTCAAAATCCAAAGATCTAGATATTAACTCTCTACTCACCCTGTCTATCGAAAATCTAATACTCTTAGGGTGGTTGAATGGGTCATTAAGGTTTATGATTGCGTTTGATAAATTGAATTTAACATGTGTGATGATTTTACATGTGGTTTCAAGTGGAACAACTTGTTAAAGATATATTGAATAGTCAAGGAGTTACAATAGTGACATGCATGTACAAAACTTCACACACAAATTGCATCCATGTAAAAATAACCAAACCAATCTTCAATTAGATCTTTAATGAATAGATATATACTGGAATACTAGTAAAATATTGGAACGATACCTAGAACTAACACGCATTGCTAGATCATTGGCATGAAAGCCCGATCTGTGACATGTGTAGGTTTACTATTGCATGCAGCACTAGATCTGTTTCCATAAGATGAATTTGATGCATGCACGATCAATACTCTTCCAAATATTATGAGTTATATCCCAATAAATTTTCATTCTTCCCTAGAAGATTCAGATTAGATGGATTTGTTGTTGTTAGGCTCTTGGATCTCTTTGTCATTGTCGAAAGTAATTTTTCCAACTGTTGGGAATTCCCTCACGTTGGATAACACTGAAAGAGCCACCCAAGTATATTTCATCATTAAAATATGATGGAACTTGTCTCGAATAGAGTTCCCTACCTCCCTCTCCAATGGGTCGGAAGAAATTTGGCTCACTAGCCCTCTAGATGAGTAGATATGAGAATCTGTGATCCCTCCTCTGACTGTCAAACAAAATGCAACTCCACCAACTGAATGTGACATAGGGATGATTTTTGGGGCTAAATTTCGCTCATGGGATAATTTTCAATGGTTTTCACAAAAAAGAGATTTGTTATTTTAAAAATGATCCGCCCAAATTCTATAGGATAAAATTATTTTACCTTAAAAATCGCCAAAATTTTATAAAAACTATATAAAATCCTTAGAAATTTGAACATTTTTACAAAAATATCGCCAAACATTTATAGTTGGCATGTGAAGGATTAGTAAGATTCGCTAAGGTTTCTACATTTTAAAATAAATTTCCATCCTTAAAATCATCCCTGGTGACACTCTAATGGATAGAAGGTTTGAAAAAATGTGTTGGGTGGCTCAAATGAAGCGCCTTCCCCTGATATCAAATGGGTTCTAAGGGTTTAGGTTCGCTAGGCCTCCTCAGGAAGAGAGACCCACTATACCTCTGATGTCTCCTCTAGAACTCATGCTAGAATCTAACTGGTGGAGCTGGATGTCTCATCTCCATGCTCAATCTGACTGTATATTTGTAATGAAATAAATTAAAAACCTGTGTGGTCTCCTTGAATAGCTAGGGTGTGTCTCTCAACACTGAATCCAATCCCTTGGTGTCTTCCTCTTGGAATCCACAAATATCCTCAAATTCGTCTGAATTTTGGTTTCTCCTTAGAGCTCTGGTTTCAATTCTCAAATCATCAATAATGACCCATTAGGTCTCTTTTCCTCTCCTTATATCCACAGAAACCTTAATTCTTCGTTGACTTTTCACTTAAGTGTTTTTCCTAAGTTTTCTGATTTAATATTCACTTAAGCGCTTAATTACCTTTTTCCACTTAGTCACTTATTGTCACTTTTAAATTATAACATTTCCCTAGTGAAATTACATCAAATGAACATTTTCCCCTATTTCTTCCCGGATATAGTATAAAGGGGATGTTTAGACTACTAAACCCTCCTCTTTGGAGTCCTCACTCGAAAATGGACATTACATTCCTCCCTTCCCGAGATTTCTTGTCCTCAAGCAACATCAATCTAGGGTCCTACAAAATCTTATCACTCTCTCAAGTAGCATCCTCTGCTGAAGTCTCATCCATCTGACCAAACACTCTCTGATGACCTGACTCCTCAATTTCCTCTCTGTCATCTCCAATGTATCCTCTGGAACCAACTCTAATTGTCCGTCATCATCCAAAGGCGATAGCTCCTCAGAAGTGTTAATGAACTGTCCCACCACTTTCTTGAGGCAAGAAATGTGGAACACATTGTGAATCCAGCTCCCCTCTCTTAGTTATAACTCGTAGGCCACTTCACCTACCTTGTGTACGACCTTGTATGGTCCATAGAATATGGGTTTAATCTTTTCTTCCCCGCTCTTCTTCAAATATGACTACATGTATGGTTGTAGACTCAAGAATACTAGATCCCCAACCTCAAAGCTACACTCTGTCCTGTGTCTTTCTGTATTTACCTTCTATCAATTTCGCACCACTTCTATATTCTTCTTTAATACCTTGAGAATATCCTGACTCTTTTTTATCTAGTCTTTGTCCTTGGGAGACTTGTTATCTCCAAAAACAAAATCAATCAAAGTGGGAGCATCATACCCATATAATTCTATGAATGGGGTCATACCTATGGACATGTGGAAGGTAGTGTTGTAACGGTTATCTCCAAGATGTAACCACCTTACCCATACTTTTTTTTGTCTTCTCACATAATTCCTCAAGTATCCCTCTATCCACTTGTCGACTATCTCAGTCTACCCATCAATCTGGGGGTGGTAACTTGTGTTGGGTGTCAATTCTGTACCAACCAATCCAAATAACTCCTGCCAAAATGTGTTGATGAAACGATTGTCTATGTCACTGACTATACTCTTTGGAAACTCGTGAAGTCTGCATATCTCTTTGAAGAACAACTTTTCCACCTACACTACGATGTAGTATGTAGGAATAACGAAAAATTGCACAAATTTGGTCAATCTATAGGCCACTACAAATATGGAGTCCTTACCCTGAGTCTTAGGTAGGCCTGTAATGAAGTCCATGGATATACTTTCCCATTTCTKCTCYRRAATAGCRAGTGGTTGAAGCAACCCTRTTGGGAGTGTATACTCTGACTTGTTCTGCTGACAAGTCACACACTCACTGATATGTCTCATCACATCCTTCTTGAGACCCTTCCAAGAGAATCTCTCCCTGACTTGCCTATATGTCTTGAAGAAGCTCTAATGGCCTACTAAAGGTGAGTCGTGTACTGCCGCCAAGATATTATTTTTGAGATTAGATCCAGGTACAAGGTAGAATTGGTATTTATAGAATATGGCCTCATCTATGACTTTGTACCTATCATCTCGTACATGTCTGTCCAATAAATCACATGCGAACTTATTCTTGAAATACTCTACTAACAAGTGTGATATCCAATCTATTGAGATCTCCATCAAGGAACAAGTCGTTGGTCTCCTCGAAAGTGCATCTGCCACAATTTTTTTCTTTCCCTTTACATACTCTACGTCAAAATCAAATGCCTCGACCTTTTTCACCCACTTTTTCTTCTTATCTCTGATTTATTTTTTCTCAAGAAAATGATTCAAGCTATTATGATCTGTCTTGACCACAAATTTACTGCCCACCAAGTACTTTTAGAATTTGGTCAAAGCATGCATTATTGCTACCATCTCCCTGTTGTAAATTGGATACAACCTCTCTGGTTGGTTGGACTTCTTTCTCTCAAATACAATGGGGTGTCTTGCCTGCATCAACACTTCTCTGATCCCCTCTATTAATGCATCACACTCCAAAACAAATGGTAGCGTGAAATCGAGAAATGATAGTACTGGACATGTGCCTGTGACTACCTTCATCTGCTCAAATTCCTTCTGCGACTTGTTAGTGCATATGAAGTCTCCTAGCTTGGTGATTTCGGTGAGTGGTGCCCCCAATTGTGAAAAAACCTTCACGAACCTCCTGTAGTAGTTGCACAACCCAAAGAAAATCCTCAACTCTATCACATTCCTGGGTGTTGTCCAATCCAAGATGGCCCTGATCTTCTCCTAATGCACTTGCACCCCCTGTGCATTGATAATGTGATCTAGGTAAAGTAACTCTGTCATGCCAAACTCACACTTTGACTCCTTAACATACAGTGACTGTGCCTCCATAATGTTGAGTACCTCATCCAAAATTTTCAGATGTTCCTACCATGTCTTTTTTTATATCAATATGTCATCGAAGAACACCAATATTTCTTTCCTCAAGTGATCTCAGAATATATGGTTCATGCAAGAATGGAATGTGGTTGGTGCATTGGTTAGACCAAATGGCATAACTAGGAACTCAAAATGTCCATAATGGCATATGAATTTTATCTTCTCTATATCTTGCTCTCTAATATTGATCTGATGGTAGCCAAAGCATAAATCAATCTTCGAGAAGAAAACTGCCCCATACAGGTCATTCATCAACTCATCAATGCATGGGATAGGATACCGGTTTTTTATTGTCTTTTTGTTCAAAGCACAGTAGTCTATATGCATCCTCATAGTACCATCCTTCTTCATGACCAATACTATTGAAGAAGAAAATGGACTACTATTGGTCATGATGTGTCCCATCACTAGAAATTCCTTAATTTTTCTTTCTATATCATCCTTGAACCTCATAGGATGATGATAGCGTGTTGTAATCACGGGGTTTTCACCCTCCTCCATCTTGACGGCGTTCTAAAACCCTTTGTCTGGGGGTCTCCCTGGTGGCATCAGACCAAAAACATGCTCATGTTGACTCAAAAAAGCCTTGATCTCTGCATGATACTTTTGGACACTATCTAAATCCCTCCACGTGGTGATCACACACTCTGTTGCATAGGCTACTCCCCCATGTCTGAAGATCCTCTCCATCCTCTTTATTGACATTGTCATGGTTTTCCCTGTCAACATACCCCTCAATACAATCATATTCCCCTGAGTGTATTTGAATCCCATCTCGAGTGTTTGGTAATTGGTATAAATCTTTCCCAAGGTGATCAACCATTGGACTCCTAATACCACATCTATGTCAGAAAGGTCAACCACATAGAATGTATCCTTCATTCTGTAGTTTCCCATATGTACCTCTAAGTATGGAACTCGATCCAAACATGATATCATGTGACCATCAACTACTGCAACATCAAAACCCTCAAACTGCTCGGTTTGTAGTGCTCTCCTAGCTACCAATGCAACGTCAATAAAATTGTGGGTTGCCCCACCATATATCAAGGAAATGGCATGTTGTCCCTGAATAATCCCTCTGATCCTGAGTGTGTCATACCTAGGGACTCCATAAAGGGTATCCATGACTCCTCCCTTAACTAGTGCTCGTCTCTTAGTATTCTCACAAAGTTGTGGCTCTACCGGTGGTTGTGCCCCTACTAGTGTCGATGGTCTCCTTGGAGGCTCCTCCTCCTCATGTAATGGATCTTCCTCTGAGCTAGTGGACTCACTGTCCTATGCCCGATTTCCATGTTCATCCTCATCACTGTCTGCTTCAACCTCAATGTAATGGATTTTTCCCTTGCCCATGCACTTATGTCTGAGGACCCATGGCTCTCTGGAGTTGAAGCATAGCTTCTTCCTCATAAGATCACACCTCGTATCATCATCCAACTTCTCCTTACCATTCCACTCTCTCTGGAATGGTTTCCTATCTCGGTCCTTCTATGGCACAAAATGTTTGGAAGTTTTTTTGGTTTTCAACATTGAGTCTGCTAGATCTCTAGTGTGTACGATGGCATATTGTAGTGTGTGAGGTATGTACGCCTTCACCCATCCTCTCAAGGGTTCTGTGAGACCATCTATGAAAAGAATGATCAATCTAGACTCTGAAATGTCTGTCATTGTCACGACTATTCTATGAAACTCTATGATAAATGCATCAGGTGTACCAGTTTGTCTCAACTGATCTAAGTCCTTGAAGTGAATCTCTAGATCCCTCCTGTCAAACCTATCCATAAGTATCTCCATGAACTCCCTATATGAGGTGATGTGATTGTGACCCAATGTCACCAGTCCATGGTGACACCACTCATGAGCCTCTCCCTCCAAATGCAAAGTATCGAAATTCATGGATTTATTTTCTATCATCTGGTTGAGCTTGTTGTAGGTGTCGATTTTTTGTACCCAAGCTCTGGTAGTACATCTGGATGATCCATTGAAAGAGGGTATAGTGAGCTTCCCTACTTTTCTAATGAACTCTATGTTATGTCCTTGTTGTTATTATTTTCCTCCCCTCTAAGGATATCTAGGACAGTTCCTGAGTCTAAGTCTACAATACTCTACTAAATTCATGTCATTATGGAACTCTATCCCTATGGATGCATACTCTATCCTATGCCTGTGTGTTCAATCTCTATGCTACTGGATGTTGTGTTGTTGTTTGAAGTGCCCTATGAAATATAGGGAATAGTGTCCTAGGAATCCAACTCGATTATGTGTAGGTGTGAGTAGGTGAATGGGGTCTTCTACCTACCCCCGAGTTCCCCTATGCTGCATGGAGGAAATTTTCTCCTAGAATGTTCCTTGTAGCCAATCTATCTGCCATATGTTTCAAAGACTGAGTCATGGCCTACTGACTGATCACCAAATTATTAAGAACCTACATGAAGGTCGCTTATGGGTTCATGGGTGCTTTTACACTGACTTCTGGCCTTTCATATCTATCTCCCATCCTCCTCTTTGTCTCAAGCTCTGCCTCACGCCCTACCCTTCTTTCTGCTTCTCGTTGTGCCTCTTCCTCTTCCTCTGAAATGTGAGGAAAGGGGGGATTATATGATCTTCGTCCTATTCTCTCTCTATGTCTGTTGTAAGTGAAAAATTCTTCACCTATATGCTCACAACCCCCTGGGTTCTCTGTTGAAATCATGGAAACTTTAGTCACAGGAAGGTAGGACTAAATCTCTGATACCACTTGTAATATCCCAAATATGCAGATATGGATATTAAATCTCTACTAACCCTGTCTATTGCATATTTGATACTCTTTGGGTGGTTCAATGAGTAATTTAGGTTTTTGACTGAGTTTGATAACTTGAATTTAACAGGTGTGGTGATTTTGCATGCGCCTTCAAGTGGAACAACTTGTTTAAGATATATTGAATAGTCAAGCAATTACAATAATGAGATGCATGTAAAAAAATTCACATAGAGACTGCATGCATGTAAAAATAATAAAACCAATATTCATTTAGACCTTCAATGATTATATCTATACTGAAATATTAGTAAAAGAATGGAACAATACCTAGAACTAACATCTGTCACTAGATCTTTGACATGCAATCCTGATATGTGACATGCGTGGGTTTACTGTTGCATGTAGCACTGGATATGTTGTTGGAAGATGAATATGATACATGCATGAGCAATAATCCTATGAATCTAATGATATCTATCCCAATTAATTTGTCATCTTCCCTAGAAGACTCAACCTCGATGGATTAGTTGTTGCTAGGATCTTGGATCTCTCTACCACTGTTGGAAGTAATATGTCCAACCGCTGGGAATGCCCTCATGTTGGCTAACATTGAAAGAGTCTCCCAAGTATATTCCACCATCAAAATATGATGGAACATGTGTCGAATAGAGCGCCCTACTTCCCTCTCCAATGGGTTGGAAGGAATATGGCTCGATAGCCCTCTAGATGAGTAGATATGAGAATCTGTGATCTCTCCTTTGTCTTTCAAACATGCTACAACTCCAATGAATGAATGTGATGCCCTGATGGATAGAATGCTCAGAAAAATGTGTTGGATGGCTCAAATGATGCAAATTCCCCTGATATCAAATGGGTTCTGAGGGTTTAGGTTGACTAGGCCTCCTCAGGGGGAGCAACCCATTATACCCATGATGTCTCCTCTAAAACTTATGATGGAATCTGACTACTGGAGTTGGATCTCTGATCTCCATGCTTAATCTAACTATAGATCTATAATGAAAGCAATGGAAAAACTTTGTGGTCTCCCTGACTGGATAGGTTGTGTCTCTCAACATTGAGTCCAATCCCTCAATGTCTTCCTCCTAGAATCCACAAGTATCCTCAAATTCGCCTAAATCTGGGTTTCTCCTCAGAGCTCTGGTTTTAATTCTCAAATCATCAATAATGACCCATTAGGTAACTTTTCCTCTCCTTATATCCATTGAAACCCAAATTATTCATTGAATTTTCACTTAAGTGTTGTTCCTAAGTTTTCTGATTTAATATTCACTTAAATGCTTAATTACCTTTTTCCACTTAGTCACTTAATGTCACTTTCAAATTATAACATTTCCTAGTGAAATGACATCAAATGAACATTTTCCCCTATTTCTTCCTGGCTATAGTCTAAAGGTCATGTTTAGACTACTAAGCCCTCCTCTCTAGAGTCCTCACTCGAAAAAGGGACATTACATAGGACTGTAATTTGCTAACCCATTTATGTTGTCTTTTATCATATTTTTTCCCCATGAAGTGTCTCAAGTTGTTATGGTTTGTTTTAACCACAAACTTCCCAGCTACCAAATATTTTCGAAACTTTGCCAAGGCATGCATGATGGGGAACATTTCTTTGTCATAGATGGGATATATTTTATCCCTCTCCGAGAGCTTCCTTCTCTTGTATGCAATTAGATGCCTCTACTGCATCAAAACTGATCATATTCATTCACTTGATGCATCACACTCAAGAAAAAAGGGTTGAGTGAAGTCAGGAAGTGCTAAAATTGGGCAGGTGCTCATCCATTCCTTCATGCGGTCAAATGTCTTTTGAGCCTCATTGATCCATATGAATGCTCGTTTATTTTTGAGGTCTATGAGTGGTGTGACCAACTATGAAAAACCTTTCACAAACCATCTGTAATAACTGCAAATCCCAAAGAAGCCATGTAGGTGTGTGATATTTTTGGGTGGTGGCAAATCTAATATAGCCTGTATCTTCTCCCTATGCACTAACCACATGTCCCAAGTATAGAATATTTTTCATGCAAAATTCACACTTGGACTCCTTGGCATATAGTGGCTGCTCCTCCATGATACTCAAAATATCCTCTAAGTGCCCCAAGTGTTCCTCCCATGTTTTTCTATATATCAACAGATCAACAAAATATACCAATAAAAAATTTTGTAGCTACTTTCTAAATATGTGATTCATGCATGACTAAAATATGTAAATGTGTTGAACCTGCACAAAATATATCTAGCTAAACAATGATACACACATTTGCAGAGAGAATAGAAGAAAGAAGAAGAAGGAGAGAAAGAATGAAAGAATTCTCATTAACCATTGTGAATAATGAATAATTTACACATGATATACTCTGTATAGCTCAATGAGTGCGCACTGGAGGTGAACCAATGTGCCATAGTGGTGGTCTAGAGTGATCTGGACACACACCAGTAGTTACGGGAGTGAACTTCCACCTATTCTAGTCTCTTAGAAAGTTACGATAGTGAACTGCCACCTAGTTGAGTTAACTAGTCAACTAGTCTTCAGTTAACTGAATGAAAAAAGAGTAGAGAGGAGTTAACAAAAAGAATCAAGGCTAATGTGTCAGTTTGTTGATGATACCAAGGCAAGGTCGAAATAGAATGATGATTATCCCAATGTTGCATGGTGATGATCCCAATGCAACATCTAAACTCAACTCAATTAGTCAAATTGAAGTGTCAATTGAAAGAGAATACTCTCCAGGTGGAATATTCTCTCCTAAAATATAGGAGACTAGATAATCACTAATTATGACTAATAAACAAGGAAAAACCTTAGGAAAAATAAATCCTAGGTGTGTGTTAAGTAACTCCAACACCCCCCACCCCTGAACATCACTATGGTGAAAATAAAGATTGGGTCTTGGAAACGAGGCCATGTTAGGTACCCAAGTACAAAAGATACACTGAAAATAAAGTGAGGAAAGAGGGAAAAACTCATGGGAAAAAACCCCCCTCAAGGTACAATGTATGTAAAAAGAAGAACTACAGTTGCTAGGCGACTATGTCCTTCACTCCAAGACGACTTCACAGAGAATGGAACTTTTGCTCAGTGAAGGTCTTAGTGAATATGTCTGTCGTCTGTTCTGTTGAAGGACAAAACTGTAAGTCGATGATCCCCTCGTGTACTTAGTATCGAATGTAGTGCATGTGGATCTCAATGTGCTTCGTTCGCTGCCTCTAAACTGGATCTTTGCAAAACTTTAGAGAGCTCTGGTTGTCACACCATATGACAATCGACCGATGAAACTGAATGCCCAACTCAATGAGAAAATGTTGTAGCCACATAGCCTGAATGGTTATATTAACTACCCCTCTGTACTCTACCTCGGCTGAAGATAGAGCAATGGTAGCTTGTTTCTTGCTCGACCAACAGATAGGCCTGGAACCAAGTCTGAGTGAGTAATCAGATGTGGACTTGCTATCAATGTTATCGCTAGCTCAGTAGAAATTAGTAAACCCATTGAGATCTAATGTAGAGTCTGTTGCATAATGAATCCCAAAGGTGATGGTGCCATGTACATATCGAAGGATACACTTTGCAGCTTTCCAATGTAGCTCAAGCGGCTCCTGCATGAACCTGGAAACTGCACCAACTGCATATGAGAGGTCTGGTATGGAGTATGTGAGATACAACAAGATCCCCACTAGTTGTCTATACAGTGTGTTGTCAACCAGTGGAGTCTCTCCGCCATCCTCAAGTCTTACTCCTAATAGGAAAGGAGTCGGAGAAGACTTGCAGTCTGTCATGTGAAATCTCTTGAGGAGATCTCATGCATACTTGACTTGAGACAATTTGATGCCTGATGCATCCTGACTGATCTCGAGTCCAAGGAAGAAGTGTAGTAGACCCATGTCCATCATCAAAAACCTATCATGCATGATACTCTTGACTCTAGCAATCACTGAAGTCGAGCTACCGCTGATCAACAAATCATCAACATATACAACTAAAAGTAGAAGTGAATCAACCATCCTAAGCATGTAAACATTTGAGTATGATTTACATCGTACAAAGTTTTGTGACAACAGGTAGGAATCCATCTTGGCATACCATGCCATTGGAGCCTGCTTGAGGCCATAAAGTGACTTCTTCAGTTGACAGGCCAAAGATGAGTCCTACATAACTCCATGGGGCTGGTCCATGTATATATCCTCAGAGAGATCACCGTGAAGAAATGCATTATTCACACCCATCTGATGGACTTCCCATCCCTTGGCTTCCGCAATGGAAAGTGGCAATCGTATGGAATCCATCTTCTCTCCTGGAGCGAAGGTCTCATCATAGTCAATAGCATGAACCTGTTGAAAGCCTTTGGCAACAAGCATGGCTTTGTATCTGATGATCTGTCCATCCATTACACTCTTGGTCCTATAGACCCATCTGCATGTGACAAGTTTCCTCCCAGAAGGAAGGGGAACCAGATCCCAAGTCTGGTTCTCAAGGAGGGATTTATACTCCTCCTGCATGGAAGATTCCCAAAAGGGATTTCCAATAGCTTCACCATAAGACTGTGGATCTGAAGACTGAACCGAGAAAAGATTCCTGGAAGGCAATGGTTCAGTAGTAGTGAGTGCAACAGGAGGCTCCTTGAAATCAGATCGAGTCCTCCTAGTATTGGCTGGATCACCAACGAGATCCCCTGCAACCTGAAGAGTAGTTTGTACCCACTTGGACCTTTTCTCTGGCTCTGCAACTGTAGCTAGATGCTCTGAATCTGCATCTGACTGTATTGACTCTGAATCAAAATTATCTAATTCCTCTGAATCAAAACTCGTGTTTGAAGAAGATTCGGCATGTGCATGTTCATCATCTCAGACAGGTGGAAGAATGAAGGTGTCTGCATGCGGCTGTTGAGGTGCATGTGAGACACTTTCCTTGAATTGGACACTATGCTCAATGATGAGTCGGTACGAGGAAAGATCAATAAGACAATATCCCTTCACACCGTCAGGGTATCCAACAAAAATGCACTTAGTTCTCTATGGATCAAGTGCCTTCCTCTTTTCAGAGGGAATCCAGTCCCATGCACATGAATCAAAATTGCAGAAGTGGGTTACTTATGGTTTGAGGCCGCTCCAAGCCTCATAGGTGGTCTTATCCTTGACATATCTATGGGGAGATCTATTTTGGATGTATGTTGCACAGTTAAGTGCTTCGGCCCATAGTCTCTGTGGTAGTGACTTTGCATGAAGCATGCAAGATGCCATCTCCTTTAGAGATCAGTTTTTCTGCTCAACAACTCCATTTTGCTGCAGAGTATAGGGA
>JASDQU010586346.1:462-12528 GCA_032191745.1 Picea mariana | reverse complement strand
TTTTTGAATGCATGTGGATTCCGAATGGAATCCTTTGTGACAGTATGTGAATTTCTCCCCTTTTTTCCCTTTTCTCCTTTGGATCCGGAGGCATCGGTGAAGGGTTTTGTGTACCCTTCCTTCTTTGGATGTGCATGAGATTTCCGTTTATATTTATATTTATATTTCTAATATTTTTGGTTGCCATATTTCAAAATGAGTGCATGCACCTTTGGGCCTTTGATTGTTCCCATGTTGATGAGCTTGGTTTGCTCTTGCGTTAGGGATTCGATAAAGTCCTCAAGAGAAGGCATCTTCCAGGTTGCTCTAGAGAAGAATATGGAAGTATGGAATGTAGATACGAATACAAAGAATTCAGGACCAATCTTGGAGAGAATGGTGAGAACCATTTGTTTCTCCTCCTTCAATTTTTCAACCCCGCAAGCTTTGAGTTACGACAATAAATCCTTGAATTTTGTAAAGAAATATTGGATATTCTCAAAGCTTTTTGGATTCAATGTGAGCAACTACACCTCCATCATATGTCCCCTCATCTCATCCTATTTTCCAAAGAGCCCTTCCAAGATGGTCCAGGCTTCATTGAGAGACTTACAGGAAGATATCTGAAAAAGGAGATCAAGAGAAATAAGAGTGCAAATTGTTCTGAGTGCCTCATCCATGCGATTTAAGTACTTGGATTTTTCTATGGCTGATGTCAGCTCTATATCTGTATTCATGGTTAACCTGTACAACCATATGGATCAGAGATGTATGGCTATTTTCTCCTTCCATGCAAAATAGTTGTAAGGTGTGAGAATGAATTCTTTTTGGAATTCCATCTTTCCGCTGTCTTCAATCTTTTGTACTTGCAAAAAGGTTTTGGAGTAGATTTTGCTTAACAATCTGTCGGCTTTGATACCATGTAAATGTGTTGAACCTGCATAGAATAGATATAGATAAACAATGATACACACATTTTCAGAGAGAATATAAGAAAGAAGAAGAAGGAGAGAAAGAATGAAATAATTCTCATTAACCGTTGTGAATAATGAATAATTTACACATGATATACTATGTATAACTCAATGAGTGTGCACTGGAGGTGAAAAAATGCACCATATTGGTGGTCAATAGTGATCTGAACACACACCAGCAGTTACAGGAGTGAAGTGCCACCTAGTCTAGTCTCTCAGGTAGTTACAAGAGTGAACTGCCACCTAGTTGAGTTAACTAGTCAACTAGTCTTCAGTTAACTGACTGAACAGAGAGTAGTGAGGAGTTAACTCAGGGAATCAAGGCTAATGCGCTAGTTTGGTGATGATCCCAAGGAAAGTTCGAATTAGCATGGTGATGATCCCAATGTTGCATGGTGATGATCCCAATGCAACATCTAAACTCAACTCAACTAGTCAAACTGAAGTGTCAAATGAAAGAGAATATTCTCGAGGTGGAATATTCTCTCCTAAAATACAGGAGACTGGATAATGACTAATTATGACTAATAAATAAGGAAAAAACTTAGGAAAAAGAAATCCTAGGTGTGTGTGAAGTAACTCCAACAAAATATAACTGGTGAATATCACCTAAAAGCAGTATTGTGAATATCTTCCTCTTCGACCTTGATTTGATGGTAATCGGATCAAAGATCAATATTCAAAAATTATACTGCTCCATGCAGTTCATCCAGAAGCTCATCGATCCTCAGTATTGGGTACATGTTCTTGATCGTATTCTTATTTAGGACCCTATATTCAATACACATCCTCATATTTCCATCCTTGTTCTTAAAAAAAACCACCGAAGAAGCGAAGCTACTAGAACTGGGTCTGATATGCCCCATCTCAAGCAACTCCTTGATGGATTTTTCTATTTCATCTTTGAATTTATTGGGGTGCTTGTGAGGGGTGTTTATGATATGTTTGGCTCCCTCCTCCAATTCTATAGTGTGCTCACATCCTCTATCCGGTGGTCTCCCTAGAGGTATCTATCCAAAGACCTTGTCATGTCTGCTTAACAAGGCTTGAATATCTAGATGACGATGTTGTTGGCCTTGTGCATCTACCTTTGTTGTGACAAAACACTCTATTTAATATGCTATATCTCCTCATCTGAAAATGGCCTCCATCCTTTTATTTGACACAATCATAGGGGTATTACTTGACATGCCTCTCAGAACAACCTGTTTACCTCTTGTTGTGAAGAATTTCATTATCATCACTTTATAATTTGATGTGATGTCTCCCAGTGCTTGAAGCCACTGGACTCCCAAAACGATATTGGAGTCTTCCAAATCAATGACATACAAGTCATCAGTCAAGGTGTAGTTTCCCAATGTTAGGTCCAACCTGAAAATCTTCTTTGTGCATGACACATTATACCCATTGGCCACTACTACACTAAACCCCTCAAAGTATTTAATATCTATCTATCTCATGGATACCCAAGATGCATCAATGAAATTGTGGGTTTCCCCACCATCAATAAGATCACTAATCCCTTGTCCTTGTAGTACTTCTTTGACTTTGAAAGTGTGGAACCTAGGTGTGCATGATAAAGTGGTGATATCCACCTCCTTTGCCTCCTCCTTAGGTTTCTCCTCAATAGATTCCCCCTACTCATTTCCCTGCTCCGATGCATCCTCTTCTTCCTCATCACTATATGAATGCATTTCTATGTACTAAACCTTTCCTTTGCCTATGCATCTATGGCCTAGTGCCCAAGGATATTTGCAGTTAAAACATAGATTCTTTTTTCTCAACACATTTTGATTCACTTCATCTAACCTTTCCTTACCCATCCCTTCTTTCACTGGAGGTTTCTTATATTTGAATTTATGTGGAATGAATGGTTTGGATAAGGTCTTTTTCTTTGGGACTACACCCTCCATGTCTCGTTCCCTGACGATAACATCCTGTAATGTCTCTAGATTGAAATCCTTCACCCAACCACAAAGTGGTTTAGATAGACCCTCAATAAATAACATCACCAATCTCAGCTTAGAGATATCTATCACGGTGACTGCAAGTCTCTGAAACTCTATGATGTAGGCATCTGATGTTCCCTCCTTCTTGATCTGTGCCAACTCCTTGAAATGTAGCTTGGGGTCCTTCTTATCAAAACTCTCCATTAACTTATGAGTGAAGTCCAAATAGGAGGTGATAGTAGCATGTCCCAGAGTGACCAATCCATGGTACCACCACTCATTGGATTCTCCATCAAGGTGAAAAGTAGTGAATTTGATCACTTTGGCCTCTTCCATAGGATTAAGATGGAAGTATGTATCTATCTTTTTTACCCATGCTCTGGTTGTGCTCTTGCTAGACCCATCGAAGGATAGAATGGATAACTTTCCTAGATTTCGTGCTACATCCTTGTTTTGTTTCCCCCTTTTATGATCCCTTGGTCTATTCCTATATTTGATTGTGTATAAGTCCTATAGTGACATGGATTCCTTAAAATCATCACCTACAACTTGATCCTCTCTCAAATAATCTTGAAAAGGTTCACCTGGAACTTGTTGCCCTTGATTCTCCATTTGTTGGTTTCCCGAGAATTGAGGCATAAGGGGTCTGGGGATTGTCTTTATATTGGTCCTAGAACCCACCTGAACATGAATCATAGTGTGGTTAGGTAAGGGAATATTATGATGGCTTCCCTCACCATTGTTACCATTGTTTACATTAGAGCCCCCTACATCATTGTTACACCCATGGTTCTCATTTTCCTAGTTACTAGCAATTAACTATGTCAAAAATTGTGCTACTTGTTGTTGCACAACAACCAAACCTTCTAGGACTTGTATAGCTATGTCCTCATTATTATCCCCCATGATTTCTTCTGGTTCCTCCTCTGGTCGGTTCTCCCTTATTTCTCCTTCTTCATTAAATATGTATGTTTCCCCTCATTATCTTCGACTTCTGTAGGTAATATACTTATCGTTCCCTCATCTCATGAAAAACAAACCCCCTTAGACTAGGAGGATACACTGCTCTGATACCACTGTAATATCCTTTCTCAAAACCTTGCACTTCTTCTAGTTTGTTGTGTGGGTATTTTGTTTTATGGTTTCTCTACTGTAGATTTCAAATATATGTATGGATGATATTTGTGGTTTTTTCAAGCATTTTGCATCACAATGAAATATATTTCATATATATCAAATATCAACACTAATAATGAAATAAGAACAATAGTAAACACATAATATTATATGAGCCTAATTTCCCTTTATTTCCTTAATTTTGAGCGGACATATATATATCGAGGAAAAGAGATACAAAAGATATTCACACTACACAGAGAACAAACAATGTACTTCTGACCTGATCATTAAGTATGGGATGACTGTAGATTACATAAATAATTTAATTGTAGTGAATGAGTAATGAAATCCTGTAGGTGTGTATTTTCAACAATAGAATGATTGATGAGGTAACTGGAAGAGAGAACTCGTATAACTACTTCCCATGTTGCAAATATATATCTAGAATAACTCATATATCTCCCTCCATGAAAATTTGGGTCTGCTACAGATAAGTCACCCTTTTGGAGAGGAAACAACTCTTAATCACATAAATGAAAGTCTTTGATCAAGGGAAAATGAACCAAATCTAGTTCTATTCCCTTGATAACCCAAATGCTCCCTGTTTCTACCAATATTTGACCCAAAAAGAGCCACACGATCTCCACAATGAAACTTGATCCCAAAGGATAATAAAATCGGCCCAACAGTAAGAAAATCGCCCCCATGAGTCTCTAACTTGTCCATCAAGGAATGAACTCGACCCACGCTCAAGGAAAATGAAGCCACAATTCCCAATACTCAACCTCTAACCCAAAATTTCCCTCCTTTGATAAAAATGACTTTGCAATAAAAACTCGCCTGTTAAATAATAAAACTCCACCACAATTGAAGCTCACTGAAGAAATTTGCAATGATCTCTTCCTCCAAAGTGACTAAATAGGGTGGATGGTCTCACCATCGAAGGAAATCCCTAAAAATTCCTCCTAGGGCATTTGTCCCAAGAGTTCCAAATCCACAATGAGCTTTCTCAATGAGAAATTAGAAAATTCCAATGCAAGAATGAGAGATGGTGCCCTCTTTTTTCCCTTTTTATTCATTAGTTGAATCTTTTGCGACCTTTTTACCTTTAATCAATTTAAGTGACTTTTCATATTCTCAATAGTCACTTAGGTGCCTTTTTCCACTTTACCCAGTGTCACCTTTATACTCAATTAATTCCCACTCTGATGACATTAATAAAATAATTGATTCCCTTTTATTTCCCTGACTATGGCCCATGAGAATTACTTAGGCCATTTTGTCAATTAGTTTGGATGACTCATTTGGAAAGGGACGTTACAGTTAGTCGATTCCCTTGAACATCATATTTGTCACCTTCATGTTTGTTTAGATTCCCAACTTCTCATCATGTAGTTGAATGGTGTGTATCGTCTGCACCACCCATGCTTGTTAAGGAAATATCTGCATGTTCAACTCCTGGTGTGATCATTTGAATCCATTAAATTCAATGACATACCTAGAAGTCACAATCATTTTGTAGACAACATTTCAAACAACATCATATACTAGAATTTAGCACATGCATCTACAATAATATAACCATTTGCATTCATTTCTACACTATCTTACATGCACATTAGTGCATACCATATATTGTACATTTTTCATTCATCATCACACACATGTATGTGTGTGTGTGTGTGTCCATCAGCATTATATATATTCCAAAAACCACAAAAATAACCCTACTTGTATAAGTTTGAGTTCATTACTCTTATATATAGTTGACATGTCTATCACATGCTAAATAAGTATAAAATGTGGGGGAGGGGGCATCCATCCCCCCTCTAATTCTCATCCCCATTTGATGGTGCAATTCATTCTAAGGTAATTGTGTCCCCTATTGTGAGGTCATGCACCACCTACCGTATGACCCCTAACCTCCATAGGATAGAGCACCATTCAACTCACACCCCAACATAAAAACTTATATAGTGATCATCCATGTTATGCCACCCATGCCTTGTTACTTCATTCAACAAGATATCTAAACTTCGAAGGATGTCATTCATCTATGCATGCATATCCTCCCCCTCACCAAACCTCGTTGGTATAGGATTGGTAGATGCACTAGCCTCCCAAGATGTCTTATTCCCCGTAGACCTTACCGGTGCTATATATGCAAGTTGCACACGCATATATTGTTAGTATCACATATTGACACATTTCAAATCATGCAATAAACATGTATAATAAATAAATAAATATTATGCCTCACAGTCAAGTCCCCATGTTCGAACAACTAAAAAAGGCAGTTTTGAATCCCCCTAGTAGTTCATTCATGAATATAGATACTCCTCGATCAAAACCAAGAGTTAATCCTAGTTTCAGAAGAACTATGACCATAACACATTCCCAACTACACCACCCTTGCCTCTCTTCAATAAATCGCCCCATTGGTGCATCTGAGGCTCTTGAGTCCCCCCATCAGTACGAACATGCACATGTGGGCATAGTGTTAGAATGTATTCAAAGAAAAGGAGCACAATATTGTCCCAAAGGCATATTTCCATCCTCATGCTCTCTGACATGTTGTTAGTTAGTTTTTGAGCACCATAAAAAATAGTTGTTCCCACCCAAAGTGGGTACCCTGCAACACCCTCTCAACCACACACATCTACCCTCCAGTTAACTTATGTAGAGAGTGACTCCCTAGTATCTTGATCACTTTTTTAGCCATAGCTCAAGTCTCTAATATCTATATGTCCCACACATAGATCATATAATCATGAATTTGAGTGTTAGGGGTACAATAGTGATCTAGGAACTCCTCTACTCGCCTCCCTCAAGGTAGCATGGGTGGAGTATCCAACACCACCCCTAGTTGGGGTAACCCTATGAGAAAGTATATTTCCTACATGGTTATCTCTAAAAGATGATCGCATACCATAAATGCACCATCATTAGGATCCTAATACCCCATTATGCATGGTAAGAGATATTCTCCTACTCGCATTGATGGATTCTCAAAGTACTTCAGCTACCTGTAACGTGTTGGTGCCCTTTGCATGGTCAGATATCCTTGCACCCGAGATCGGATATCCTTAAAGTATCATTCTCTCCAGAGAACTTTGAAATACTCCATACCTACACAAAACCACCTTTTGTCAGGCCTGTTTCATCAAAATAAATCACCATTTGAGTCTCCTCTTTATCCCACACTGGACTAGGGACCACCTATCAATCTTGGTCCCGTTTGACCAAATTTGCTCAACGTATATCTTCCCCCATTTAGTGTGTTTTTCAATGCCCTTAGCAAGCCTTTTCCTATGTTTACCAATTCCCTTTTTGGCACAAAAAGTGCATTGGACATCAAAATTTGTCTAGGGTGCCACAACTCAGAAAACAACCCCTAATCTAGGAAAGTAATTAGACAAAAATGAAGAGAACAGATAGACCACCAAACTGAGACTCGAACCACCAATTTCCATCAATCAAATCTCTCGCAATGAACTCAACAAGATTTAGGGCATTTTCCTCCTCTCCACGTTCAATCTCCACCACTAGTAACAATGAATGAAAAATTGGAGGGTAACACATTTTCACGAAAAAACCCATTTTTAATTTTTTTTTGTGGGCTAATACGAACTTTGATTGTTGAATCGTTTGTGTCATTGGAATCATATTTTCGATCTCTTCAAAAGGGTACTTTTAGTTTTTTAAATTCAATTCTTCATCTAGAATCCACTTTCTTCCATGAAGAGTGTTGTCCCCCCCAATAGAATGTATATCCCTATCTAGGGGCATGCTCTTTGCATACCATGTATCCCCTAAGTTGGGGGAATATATATTTTCCCTCCTAGTAAGCCCCATTAGCATTACTAGAAGTGTTTTTTCATAGTTGGATTCATTCTTGACCAACCTCATCGACATTCTCAGGAAGGATCCTTCTCTTTCGCCTCCTAGCCAACTTGATTGGAATTTATAGGAGAACTTTCCTTTCTTTATCCCCTTCTATCTATCCCCATTGGAATTATTAGGAGGGTTTGTCCTTTGGTTTCTCCCCTCCTATCTATCCCCATTGGCATTATTAGGAGGGGTTTCCCTTTGGTTTCTCGCCTCCTATCTATCCCCATTGGCATTATTAGGAAGGGTTGTCCTTTTGTGCCCCCACCTAGATAGCCTTATTGTTATAATTAGATGGGGTTATTATTATACTCCCCTTCTAACCATCCTCATTGTCATTTTTGGTTGGGGTTGTTGCTTCCCTTTTGTTGGGATCCCTCTTAACCAATGTCATTGGCATTCTCAGGAGGGTTTTCTTGGTTTGGTCTCCTATTGTTTAGGTTCCCTCCTGACCAAACTCATCGACATTCTCAGGAGGGCCCATTTGTTTGGATACCTCTTGACCAACCTCATAGAAATTCTCAAGAGGGTTCCTTTTGTGTGTCTTTTTCCCAACCAACTTCATGAGTAGTCTCAGGAAAGTTTCATTTGTTTAGGTTTGCCTCTTGACCAACCTCATAGGAATTCTTAGGAGGGATTCATTGGGTTGTGTTTCCCTCCTGACTAGCCTCATCGATATTCTCAGGAGGGATCCTTTGTTTGGATACTTATTGACCAACCTCATTGAAATTCTCAGGAGGGATCCATTTATCTGTCTCCTTACTAACTATCCTCAAGAGCAGTCTCAGGAAGGTTTCACTTGTTTATGCTTCCCTCCTAACTAACCTCACAGACATTCTCAGGAGGGATTCCTTGGGTTATGTTTCCCTCATGACCAACCTTATAGGCATTCTCAGGAGGGATTCCTTGGGTTATGTATCCTTCCTGGATAGCCTCATGGACATTCTCAGGAATTATTTCCCTTGTTGTCACCCACCCAAACCAACTTCATCGACATTCTCTGAACCAGTCTCATCAACATTCTTTAGAGTGGCCTTTGTTGTCCAAATTTGGTCCATCCTTTTAGGAGATTGTAGATGAAGACATGTCCTTTGACTCTTCCCTCCTAACCAACCCCATTGGAATTATTAGGTGGGATTTTCTTGTCATCCTCCCCATCTAACCAACCTCACTAACATTATTAGTTGGGGTTTCTTTTCCTCTTCCTAGCCAACCCCATTGGCATTACTAGCACTACTACATATGAGCAAATTTTCCATGGTTTTTCGTTGTTATTGCCACACATATTCGTCGCACTTTCCACAAAGGCAAACAATATTTTTCGTGGAAATTTTTACGTCGCTATATCCACATACTAAGTATTCGTGGAAATAGCGATGAAATCAGGCCACCACGTGTTATCATCCTAAATATTTTATGTTAAATTGTTTTGTTCACATCATCGTAATTATGACAAACTATCGTCCATAGACCGACGAATATATGTCGGAAAGATGGAATCCCATAGAAAATATTTAACTTCTTTCCATGACCATTTGTCGCTATAGGGACGTAAGTTCGTGGCAAGAAGAAGAGATGTATACCTTCTTGCAATGAACATGCTTTGCTATAGTGACGACAGAGTGTGGAAATAGCGACGAAGTTCTGTGGCAGAGTAGAAAACCCACCAATGGCTTGTGACGAACATACATCGCTATAGCGACAACTTCTGTAGGTTTTTTAAAAAAATGATAGTTTTCTAGCGTCGCATGCTTTTCCTTTTTGTCCTATCTTCTCTGAGTGGGGTGCTTTTTTCCTTTTCTCAGATTCTTTCTCAAGAAAATCTTAGTTTTATTCTTTATTCTCCTTCATTCTCATCTTCTTTGGTCTACAAATAAGTGTGCAAGCAAAGGAGACAATGCCCTATTCTACGTGTTGATCCAGATCAGATGCACCTTGACTGTGTGTGTGTCATCATATCCTAGGGAGGAGTGCAAGCCCCACTTGAGAGGATTCATGGAATATGGGTAGTTGGTTGACACATGGAATCTATCCTTGACTATTGAGTAAAAGCAAACACTTTCAATGTTGGGAAGAGGGGGCTTCATTTGGAATCCACTTGGACGTGTTATTTGGAGATTCCCTTTTCTATCATTTGTGTGATTTTCCTTTTTGTCCTATCTTCTCCAAGTGGGGAGCTCTCTTCCTTTTTTATGATTCTTTTTCAAGCACAACCTAGTTTTATTATTTATTCTCCTCACTTTTCATCTTCTCTTGTCTACAAATAAGTCTGCAAGCAAAGGAGAAATGCTCAATGTCTTCACCCTTCCATCTTCTTGGTTACATTTTATTCATTTAAGATTTATAGGTTTGAGCAAGCACTTGTGCTATTGTATTGGATGAAATTACCACATGCACTACAATAGTTCTAGTTTAGTTTTGTGAAGAGATTGAAAGACTCTTGGCATAATTACTTCTAACCCCCAACATCCTTGAATGTGTTCATTTGAGCCCAACTTGCTTGGAAGTTTGTTCTTCCTACAACTCTCAGTAATAAAGATCCAATCAACATCTTTTGGCAGCAAATATAAACATACGTGTGTGTGAGAATTCTATTTTTTGCATAGCTATTACTTGTTTAAATGTTTACTTCTTAAATCCATGAAGATGTGAGATTCAAATAACTGTTTTTTCCTAACAAGTTTTCTATTTCAATCACTCCATTAACCAAGGACAAAGCACCAATCACTTCAAAAACATAGTTGTGTTTTAATCCTTTAAATTTTTAAGGAAAAATACAATGAATATCATTTATTTTTCCAAACTAATGGAAGATTTGTTAAGGGAATGCTCTATTCCAACAATAAAACATTGATTTAGAGTATTTTCCACACTTTTTAGGCCAACTTAGTTTGCTTCTCTATAAATTTAGTTGTAGAAACAATGAGAATCTATAACAAATTTATGAATTTTCCAACTTATTTTGACACATAATCATAAATTCAAAGTTTAAGCTCGTCGATAGTCACTGGAACCTCGAATCACCTAGGGATACTTCCCCTGTGGTTGGGAAAGCAAAGAGAGAGGATTTCAGTGAAATGACTTTGGCTCTTATCCTATAGTTATCTGAACTTCATTTTTGTATCTCCTAGGAAATAATCTCTGGATGATAACATCTCTATATTTCTAGATGTATTATTTGTATTGGAATATGTCACAAAAATCCAAAAAAATGGCGCAACCCATATCCTTGTCTAAGAAACAAGCTCAAGCTCCTCAGAACATTAGTTGTCAATATGTTAAAATCTCTACCTCCGCTTGAACAAATTTATCTTTCAACAAAGAAAGCGTTCATACATTCTCTTAAACAAAAGTAGACCTGAACATATACTACACTACAAGTAGTCAAACAAACCCATAAAAAAGCAAAGTGTTACTTAAAATAAGAATGATATTGTCAACAATTAAAACTCGATGAGGTAATTTTAACTAAGCATTACAAGGAACCAATACCATTCAGAAAAGAAATACAAACCATTATGACCAACCTAACAATCATATCTAACAATGTATGACCAACCTGCTTTACCAGGTACCTCTGAGTAAAATACTTGCTCACATTGACTTGGAAGAACATAAGGCCTTGTACCCGGTTCAAGTGCCCTTGTATTAACTATGGTAAATCCATTATCATGCTCAATAAAAGTTCTTTCGGGATCATGTTCATGCATCCGTAGCTTGTACCATTTCACCTCAAACAAAACTATTTTAAAGGAATTAAAATCACACTCAATTATATCCTCCAAATGCCCATAGTACATATTCTCAGTTTCTTTTGGATTTCTATCACTTATAGAGGAAATATTGGTGACCTTACACACTGCAGTTATATTCCCACAATCTGAGGTTTTCATCTTATCATCCAACATTTTGATATGAAATTTACGACCATTACACCACATAGCCTTGTGATGCTTCAACTGCAACATGGACAACAAGTAAAAAATACATTTCCAATTAATAAACCTCATATAGGACTTAGTAAATATATATTTCAAAAATTAAACAAACCAAATACATTGAAAAATTGGGAAATAACTAGTAAAATGTGGGTAAACAATTTACTTGCATGTTTATCTTTAAAACCAAAGGCTAAATCAACTTCCCTTGACGTAAGA